>JAVGVS010000548.1:202500-224577 GCA_032718565.1 Distichodus sexfasciatus | reverse complement strand
CACATCTTTTACCTCTTTTAGTTTCTCAAATAAAACAAGCACATTTTCTACAAAGTCATTTCTCCTCATGGGGACCTCTCAAATGTCCCCACAAAGCCCAAAAAACAGATGAAAGTGATTTTAGAGGACAAAAAGGTCCCCACAATGAGATAAATACATGAACGCTCACACACACACACACACACACACAGAGGTCTGTTGGACTGCAGGCTTGGCATTCTAGCAAGTGAAAACAAAACTTTGTTATTTGAAGAAAATCTAAAGTGAAATTGTGATTTTGGGCCAAATTGTCTCCAAATGGAAATAGTTTCACTTGAGAAGATGGTGAAAAAACAACTCCCTCAAAATATCCACAATTGGAGCTACTTTCAGTTGCATATTTCAGTTTTGCAAATTCTAGTTTGTGAAAGTGAGTGAGTGTCGTTGTGAACGCATCACAGCACAGCACAGTACAGCACACAGTGCATCATGACGAAATGTGAGCTCTGCATTTGACGCCTCCGTGAAGGAGCAGTGGGCAGCACTCGGGGAGCAGTGCTTGGGGACGGTACCTTGCTCACAAGTACCTCAGTGGTACCTTTACCGGGCTGGAATTCCAACTAGCAACCTTCCAATCACAGGGCAAACACCCTAACCATTACACTACCAACTTGGTATTATAATGTAATTGGTAGTTGACATTATAATAATTATGCCGGGGGATTGTGGGAAATGTAGTTCTCTCCCAGAAAGGCCGAAAGCAATTTTATAGGCCAAAATGAGTCCAAATTGGCTAAATACCGTATATTTATATATTTTTAGGGTTGTAATCGCCCCATTTCTCCAGAAAGATTTTATGTTGCATTATGTAATGCCATAAAAAAAATGATGCAGTGTTGATTTCTTCGCCAGCGCCGTGTTTACGTCATAAACTCTTCTCTTATTTTCTTCAGAATCAGAGAGAAAAGAAAAGAAGGAAAAAGACCCGACAAAGGAGCCAAAAGAGAGCAAGAAGGACCTGAAGGAGGGCGCCAAGGAGAAGGAGTCGAAGAAAGAGTCCAGCAAGGACTCGTCCAAGGAGTCTTCCAAGGACTCGAAAGAGTCGTCCAGAGAGTCGAAGAAGGAGAAGAAGGAGAAAGAAACGGCAAAGGATCCCGCAAAGGAGAAAACAAAAGTGACCAAAAAGGCATCGGTGAAAGTCAAAGAGAGGAAGCCAGAGGCAGAGGAGGGTTGATCAGATGCAATAAACACACACACACACACACACACACACACACACACTTTAACACACACCAATTTTACTGGCTTCATCATTCCCTGCTCCAAAACTTTTATCTAGGCAGCTAGAGTGTGTGTGTGTGTGTGTGTGTGTGAGAGAGAGAGAGAGAGAGAGAGAGAGTGAGTGTGTTACGCCAGTGTGCAGTGTGAGAGTGTGTGTAGTTGTTGTATAGGGGGGTGTTAGCCGTAGTTTCTGGTGTCTGACGAGCCCAGTGAGAGGCTGAAGGGGGTCTGACGTGAGTCTTCTCCTCCACGAGGGAAAGTGAAGCAGGTGGACGCTTTGTGCTGGTGATGGTTAATTTTAGACGCAGGGAACTGCCAACTCGTCCATGCCACAGTACAAATACACACACACACACACACCTCCTCACTGGGACCACACCCCACCAAGCCACCCCCTCTCATCCTAGAATAAAACCAAATCCATTGGGGCCTCTCTCCCTCTCTCTCTCTCTCTCTAAATACTGTTGTATTCTGCTCTGTCTCCCTGTCTTCATCCCCCTCTGTCCGTCTCTACTCCTCTCTCTCTCTTCTTCTTCTTCTGTATGTTCTCCAATTTTGCTTATACAGACAGGCTGGGGAAGCGATGTGTCGGTAGGCAGCACATCTGGGCCACCAGACTATGCAGTGGCAGTCCCTTATGCAACCCTGATTGTTTTTCACGGTGTGTGTGTGTGTGTGTGTTTTTTTGAGCGTAATAATAGATCATATGAGGTCGTGCGTTCGTCATTTTTCACTCTCAAATGTTTCAAACGCGAGCTCGGCAAGAAGTGAAAAAGCCACATATATTTTGTCATCAGTGCAAACGTTTGATGTCAGCCACGTTCATGTCTCAGCCAGGAGCGACGTACATCGGAGACCATCGGAGACCATCGGAGACCATCGGAATGGATCACAGTCTAATGTGTAAAATAGAAAGTAGTCTGTTTAGGTTGCCATGCAGTGGGGAGAATAACGTCAGGGTTTTCATGGTTTTTTTTTTTATTGTTCTATTCAGTAAGAGCTTCATCTGAATATCGATGCTATCTTATTACTCAGTAAATACGAGTTTATAAGCTGTATGCCATTTATAATTTGTAAAAAAATAAATAAATTAGGAAGCTAATGAAAGGTGTGTAACGCAGTGCCAGAGCCATTTTAGTGTGGCGGAGAATAAAGGTTTTAATGACAGCTTTTAAATGGATGTTTGATATTTTTTACAGCATTTATTAATCTTTTAAAACGGTGTGTTATATGGTTGTGTAATTAGCCTTTTTATGACCGGTTTACACGTGAGTGGATAAGCGTTCATAGGTCTTGCTTTAGTGGCTAAATAATCATGTACGAAAGGGTTAAGAATGAGTAAAAATATATAAAAGTGGTGAAATGAATATGGATCTTTGGTGGTTCCTTAAAGATGGCGATAAGCTGTTAACACTCCAGTATTTTTCCTTCTCACCAAAAGTCAGTTTCTGACCACAGGAGCCCAGTTGACTTAGTATTATTTTAAGCGATGGCTCTGTGACGCTGACATGGCGTGTGTGTGAGTGCTAGTACGAGTCAACAAGATGCAGCAATAAAAGTTGCTGGACCTTTTATACACACCCAGGAAAAAGATCCATCCAAGAACGTTCTTGTGTTCAGAAAACTCTGTTCATGACGGGTGAGTGGAGGCCAACCCAGGGGTCCTCAATCCTGGACCTCACGGCCCCCTGCTCTACACAGGTCTGGTATTTCCTGCGCTAGCAAATCCAATCCTACACTGTTAATGAGCTAATCAGTGGGATCAGGTGTGTTGTGGTTAGAAACACTGGAATCTGTGCAGAGCCTTGAGGACCGGGATTGGAAACTGCCGCTCTAACGAAAAGTGTGCGTGATAAAATAGGTCATGGGTCACGAGCCATAGTAACTATACCAACAAACCGAACTTACAAAGGTGAGTCATGTAGTGATTAAGTCCAGCTCTGTCCTACCGCCAGCAATAGCTCTATTGGGTACCTGAGCCGAAAAACTCTTAACCCCATGTTGCTGTCGTTCTTCATGAGCAGTAAAGGTAGTAGTCTTGATGAACCAGGATGTCACTCCCCTGCTTTCTTCCTGAAGGCTGCTAAAAAGTCTGACCTGCTACTGCAAGGCAACGATTCAACAGAACGGAAAGATGGTGATAAGAACATCGTTGATCTCAGGTACGATCAAATCTACTGTGCATCCTCTGCAGGTTTTTATTTACAGCGGTGGTGTCTGAACATATTTACTGAGATTAAGATACGGATAAAAATAAGAAGTCATAACGTAATAAGTGTGTATATCTGTATAACGCAATCTGTCATAACGTTGTGGCTGATCAGTGTATTTTCCCCAGTTTTCAGGACCATGGCTCAAAAAATCAGTGTATGCACCAGTTCAGCACTAGAGGTAATACATGTAATGATGATTAGCTACAGTGTTTTCATATATTACTTGTTGAATGTGAGAAAAAGTGACGTGTTCAGACATGACGTTGTCACGTCTGTTCGATTTAAATGACGTTTAAGGCATCCACATTGATAATTTCATACTCTGCTGCGGATCGGCAGTGATAATTGGTTCATTGGACATGTAGAATTAGAATCTATAGAACAACACCTGAAAGAAACAGGCGGCAGTGTTGGCTCAGTGTTTTAAGTGACTGAAACCCTGTGTTGACGATCATAAGACTGGGAATTTAAATTGGACACGGCCCTTGTAATTAGGGAATAGATGTCTCGCCGGATAAGAGTGTCTGGAAAATGCTGTAAATGACTGGATAATCATATTTGCTGAAACGTGATAATGTCAAGTGGATGTCTCGAATTAAGAAAAAATCCTTAACCCCGTTACAATTTTATATTTCTGACCGAAACTTCTGAGCCAAGGATCACTCGGCATGATACAAATTTTTGTCCACAAATGCAGTGTACAAAAATGTCTTTTAATACAACAAATGGTGATGAAATCTAGCAGACTCTCGTGTAGGTATCACTTCACACTGGCTGCTTGCCCCCTTGTCCCTGTCTTGCCAGGGGTCAGAGGTCATACTAATGCCCCCCTCCGTCTCAACCACCAGCCAGCTCCAACCCAGACCTGACAGCTGACGGTGTGGAGTCCAGTAGTCTGCTCTCTGGTCTTAACCTCTACCAACTGCTCTAACACACCTAGATCGTCCCAACAGCCACACAATGACAAACGCCTACACAAGCAGCGCAAGCAGGCCTGTACTCGCTAAAGCAGGAGCCGCCTGTTTATTACAACTGTTGCATCTTGCTTTTCAGCTGGAATTCTTTGCATACTAGTGTCTAATTTAAATAATGGATCTGCCAAAGATAATTTTGTGCACCTTTTTTTTTTTTTTTTTCCTTTTTTCTTCCTCCACCTGAGTGTGGCTGCGGGTTGTGCTGTTTGGTGCCATCTAGCGGTGGAGACCAGAACGAGAGCTCAGATGCTGCTCTCCGACACGCGTCTCTCTAGCGGTTTGGGATTTGCGAGAAATAATGGTGCGCTATAAAAGAAAAGAAAACGTTGTTTCCGAACAATTGACCACAGCAAAAAAAGGGGCTGGGTTCTAATAGCTCCTTTGAAGCCGCGTTTTTATTCCTACTCTAATTGCTCTTAACGTCAATGCCTGGCTTATTTCTACGCGGAGTGTCGCGGAGCGTGATTTATTACGATTAATTAAAACTCAGAACTCCTTTAAAAAAAAAAAAAAAATCAGGACTCCATAGACGAGGGTTTGGCCCCGTTTTCTGAGTTAATTCAAACTGATTACATCTCAAGAAGTGAATGAACGTGTCGCTATAGACTAATAACCAAAAACTGTCTGATGATAAACCGAGGAATTGGACTTTTATTTCTCCCAGGGCTTGTAAAAGCGCGTTAAGACCTCGTAGGGTATTTTAATGTCCCTCGTGCTGAATTTCTCGTTTTGCAACCGAGGCTTGTTAGTGGTAAGATGAGCTGTAAATGCTGTGTGTGTGTGTGTGTGTGTGTGTGTATATGTGTGTGTGTGTGTACCCCATGTTTTTATGCGTCGTGGGGACCTTTTGGGGGCTTTTTGTCCCCTAAAATCATGTTTATTCCCTTTTTTATGACTTTGTGGGGACATTTGAGAGGTCCCCATGAGGAAAAATGACTTGATAGAAAATGTGAACATTTTATTTGAGCAACTAAAAGAGATACAATAAGCAGGTTTTTAAGGTGATTGTGAGGACCTGATTGTCCCCTAAAAGATAAAAGGAAAACCTGAGATTAGTTTTGTGTCTTCGTGAGGACATTTTTCCGTGTCATTTCTCATAAGATTAAAGATGCTTTAAAATCAGCTGTTTATTTGGAAAAGTGAAAGGGTGTGTTTTTGGTTACACGAGGTTATGATTAGTGTTATTCTGTAGTATTATTTACATCTAGACAACTGAAGTCAATAGAAGTACTTCGCAAAGATAGACGCGACTGTGTGTGTGCGTGTAAGTGTTATGTGCGCTCGTATGTGTGTGTGTGTGTGTGTGAACTCCAGGAGCAGGTTTGGTGGATTATTAAACCCTAGATTTAAATATTAAGGGGCAGATCTGGAGGAGGTTCCACGGTGGCGGGAATGTTTAACAGGCGCACAGTCGCTCTGCATCACGTCCCAGCGTCGAGCGAGTGTGTGCGCATATGTGTGTGTGCAGCGCCGAGTGCGTGTGTGAGTCGCAGCACCGCCGAGGCAAGCGGACAATCTCCATCCATCGAACTTTTACAGATTCATATCCATTTAAATCTGGACGCCGTTTGGAACGCAACCTCGTAGAAAGACACGCGGCCGTGTGGATGAAGTTCGGGATTTGTTTCTGAGCGGCGGCGTGGAACGGCTCGGCTAAAAGACGGAAAGCGGTCCACTCGGCTTTGTCATTATAATGTTCAGGTGTCCGGCCTTTTGTCATTTGGGAGAATCCGAGCCGCGGGATGCTGCGTTCAGATGCGTAAAGTGACACTCAACATTTTGGAGACTCGACATATGCTGGATTTTAGCAGCTTCTTTACACATTTTGGATAAAAACAAAACAAAACAAAAAAATCCTTGTTTTCATCTTAAACATTCTTTCCAATTTTACGCACGGAATTCACAATGCTGCTCGTGGACGCTTCACCGAAAGGCACGCGCCAAGTTTTCTTCTGGTTTTTGTTACTCCAAACGCCGCAAATAATCGCGCCCTTAATTACAGGTAAGACACGGCTGTTGATGAGGAATGATGACTGTAATTCAAGCGTTTCCTTCCTTCTTTCTTTCGTTTTGTCCGGGAGAGAGTCTCGTTTAGCGCACGCGAATCTTGACCCCCGTGACAAGCGCGAGACAGAGTCGAGTCTCGCTCCGGACTTCAACCGGAAGACCGTTTATTTTTCTGCGAACACAATGGCCGATCAGACAAACATTAACATTTAAAAGGACGGAAAGGTTCGCGACGTCGCCCTCAATGTGCATATCATTATAGCGTAATTGCACCGGATCGGTTTCCCCAAAACGCGTCGCAGCCTGAGTAGGCTATGGAACTGAGCAATGTGTTTTGGCCCCGGTCGGAATTTACTCTCCTACCGAGTAATATTTTAATCAGTCTGAGTGAGATTTAAACGCAGTCAGATGAGAATGAGAGAGAGTAATTTTAACAAAGCTGGGCTTTGACTGAGGTTCCAACATTTGATTATCAAGAATTGTTTTGAGATGTTGCATTGGTCAGTTTTGATTACTAAGGTGTATAACCCATCCCTTGTCTTTAATTAACGATAATGTTTAGGAATTATCACCAGATCTAATAGAAATATTTCCCATGTCTTATTGAATAATAAAACCGTACGCATAAATTACGGATGATGTAGTTAGCAAATCGCCAGTAATTATTTATTGAGGGGATATAACCCCTCAAAACGGCATACTTGCAGATAGGTTGAAGACCTTAAACCCCCAATGTTCAATCCGAAGTTACAACTTGGAATAAACTTTTCCCCCCCGAAATGTGACAGGTTCGTCGCGCTCGGGCCTCATTTGCGCTCGGAGAAAATAATCTTTCAAGTGGGATAAAATGTGGATTACCTTAAAACATGGGAAGTTGAGCAAAAAAAATGAATCTACACCAACCGTGCAAACCGAATCAGTGCTTATTTTTGTTTCGTTAAGGCTATAGGCGCCTCACGCCTTTTCTGTCGGTTTTCGTGCAGGAACGGAGGCGAGCTGTGAGAACGAGGGAGAAGTGCTTCATATTCCCAACATCACGGATAACCCCTGCATCACCTGTGTCTGTCTGGTGAGCATTTTACCCGTTATTTTTTTTTCTTTACTGCGGTTTTTATATTTCAGGCTTGCACAACATTACTACGCACGTGCTCGTCGTTTTTTTTGGTAGGACTATACATTTATAGATGGGGAATGTCATAACTGTGGTTGAAGTCACTAAAATGTGTATTTTCACCCGCCATGTTAAACTGTTCTGCTATGTTACACGTCTTTCTCTGTGCATGTCACGAAAAATATCTAGTCACCTCAGAGATGTCCGTCAAAAAAAAATACGGCCTTTAGGAATAAAACTGCGACTTTGTGTGAAATTTATGAAAGATTTGAATATAAAGCCATGGTTTTAACTAGTGACGAGACATCACTTGCAGCTTTACGGCGTTTTCTCGTTTATTTGAGTGACTCTCGCGTAGAGGCGCGCCACCCGTGCGCGCTCCCGCCGCCGTCTCCAGCTTGATTAGCTCTTGTGATATCAGTCTGCTCTTATCGGCGCTCCCGTCAGCGCGGGCACGCGGCTCGCCTTTAATCTCGCGCTGCCCGGGATGTCCGCGCCGCGTCCGTCTCCAGTCAGCGTCGCCTCTCAGTATCTGTTAATGGTCGCTCAGTAAACTGCACAGAGGGGCTATTCTTTACACACACACACACACACACACACACACACACACACACACACACACACACACACACACACACACACACAGAGGTACTTCCATAATGACTGAATGTAAATACTGCTACATCTAACTCTCTAACCTTAACCTCAGTGACCAAAAGCAAACCATTTATGGCTTTTAAGCACTCAAATTAAACAAAACATTTTTATAAACCTTTTATTTGTCTTATGGAGAACAGTCACATACAAAACATGTCCCCACATAGCCACAAAATGAGGTTTTCCTACATTTTAGGGGAAAATCTTTGAGAACCACTTTAAGTGACTCCCGTTATGACTAGATTTAAGTACTACTACGGATACAACTAACCCTAACTTAAAGCTTTATCTCAGTAACCAAAAGCAAATCACTTTTGTCAGTTCACATTTACATTGACAGCATTTAGGAAATGCTCTTATCCAGAGTGACGGACAACTGTGCTTTGTAGTCCACGTTTGTTCTTCGGTCTGTAAAGCCAGACTTAAATCAGCAACTCTCATCCAGCTAAGTTACTGCAACATAAGTAACATCTCTTAACAAATCCGGTTAGAGGAAAGCAAAAGTTAGTGCACAGACAAGGGCTTATAGCTGCGAGTTTTTTTTTTTTCCCAGTAAAATGCAAAAACTTTATCTAAAGTGGTGACAATTGGGTCCTCACACATGCCCCAAAATCTGCCTGCCTGCTCGTCCTCTTCTTCATGCCATCAGACTGATTGATAACCGCAGATGAGCGCATGCGCGGCCATGTGCAGCTGTTCCTTCAATTACTTATTAAGCAAACCGCTTTCAATGCATCGTTGCCACAGCAGTCAATAAATGTGATTTTTGAGCAACTTTTTGCCGCACTCATTAAAGGAAACTGTTTTTTTTTCTTGCTCTGCGTCAGTTTTAGAATGTGCTCTGCCTTTCATATGCGATGGCATTTGATTACACTCTGCAAGATAGGAAATCTAAGATCAACATGCATGTTTAGAAAAGTGTGGCATGCCCCCCCCAGGACCCGGCTGACAGGAGCATGGGTGCGGGAGTCGCCACTTGTGCGGCCTAAGTCATGACCTGCTTGTTTTAGGGGGAAGGGTCAAGGGTCAGAAGCTAAGAGCTGGGGCATTACAGGGGCGGCGAGTGGAGAAACACACTTAAGGTTTCTCAAACTTTCCATCTCAGCGTGAGAAGAGTGACAGTCACTTATGAGCTTGTTTTGGTGTGTCGGCACAAATCAGTGTGAAACCTAGGGGAGGAGAGAGAGTGTGTGCGAGATAGAAAGAGAGTGTGAGTGTATAAGAGAGCTACACAATATTGGTTAAGCAATTATTATTTACACATAAAAAGTCTGAAAGTAAAGTTTATTACTTTTTCATTCTTCAGGTCAAGGTCAAAACTGCTTTTAGCCGGCAGACGGACGCGACTGATTTATTTTTATGGCTTAAGTGAGGGCTGGGAACCAAAGAGGTTTTCCCTGCCTCCACTGTCAAACCGGACGTTTCATTGTGAAGTTTTCAGAGCCTTCAAGTTCAGTCTCCTATCACCTTTGACCTTGTGCAGAAAGGTCTTACTACCCTCCTTCAGTTAGCACTAATAGCTCAGCAGGGGAAAAACTCAGACTAAAGCCTGGAGTTTAACATGCCACAGCCTCTAAACTCTTGTAAAAAAATGTATGGCATCGTAAAATGACATGGCTTTATGGCCTGTCTATGTTTGCATTGTTTGTAAACAATGGAGGAAGAATGAGGAAAGGGAAGAGCCTTTTATCGCACGGGGAGCCGAGAGTTTCACTGTCCCATATGATCAGCAAGAGACACTGTGTCTAATAATGTAAAGACGTAACAGTTTGGTTAAATACTGCTTCGTTTGACGTTCCCCCGGTCTGATTTTTGACACGATTTTTCTGTGTTAAAGCTGCGTTTGAGCCGTGCCGGGTTAGCGGAGGCAGGGTGGAGCCGCAGCGGGTTGGCGACGGGTCGCGGTGGGAGTCTCGAGTTCCCTGCCTGTATCCTTTGCTGTCATCTCTCGGAGGCGACGTGACGGCTTAATGAATTCCTTGTATTGACTTACGGCAGAGTCCAACTTTATGAAGGGAAATCAATGGATGGCGGCTTGATGCTGGCTCGGGCGTAAGCCGATAGTTCTGAGGGCCTGCACTTGCGCAACCGAGGCAGTGTTTTTGCAGCGCGAGGCAGACATTTGACCTTGGAGGAGCTGGATGTGAGTGAAATCGGTTCAGATCAACTGTCGTATGACAAGCAGTCGGCGTTGGGCTGTTTTTTAAAAAAGCCTCTTATATGTCCTTCTCTACTAGGTATTTATTTCTCTTTTACTTAGTTTGTCATCCTTCATCATTTTGTACCTGCCAGCTCTCCACCTCTCTCACGGTCTCTCTTGATGACAGTCTCTGACTGCCTTTTTTTGTTTCTCTCTCTTCTTCTTTTTCCACAATTCACCATTTCTCTCTCTCAGTCTGTGTTCTTACTCTCCTTAGTACCTGCTATCCCCCATGTCATCTGCTCTTTATCTCTTTCTTTGTTCATGTTTTACTCCTCGCCATGACGACATGGCCCTGGCTGATGTGGTTGAAGGCCAGCTGGGTCTCTGTATCATAAAGCCACTCTGTAATATTTAAAAAATCCCCTCGTCCTCCCTTCCTCTTTGAAGTGGGGTTATTATTCGCCATGCCGGGTTACTGGGAGTGAACGTGGAGGCTGAACGTCTGTCGGACTGTAAATTCCATTCGCCAGATATGAAGCCATGGATGAAGAGACACAGCGGGACCCCCAATAGCCCCGATGTTAAAACAAGAAGGGTATAAACTCACCGTGAGGACAAAAAGGCCTGTGACTCACAATCTCTCGCTGTTTCTCTGTCTCTGGTTCTTCCCTGCAGGACAAAAAAGCAGACTGTAAACAGGAGAAGTGCCCCCTAGTGGCAGAAGACTGCGCTCTTGTGGTTAAACAGACCGGGGCCTGCTGTGAAAGATGCAAAGGTGAGTACTTGTTTCTCGGTCAACAGTTGTCGTAGTTGAGCTGGAGCTAGCGATTCTTTTTGTAATCGAGTATTCTATCGATTAATCGAGGAGTCAGATAAATTCTAAAAAAAAAAAACCCAACAACCAAAAAAAAAACCCAGAAAAAAGAAAAGTCTGAAAAGAACCAGTTGGCATTTATTTCTGAATGTTCCTTTTTGTAAAAATGTAAATGGACCCCTGAGAGAATTTGGGGTGTTTTTCAACCCTTGTTTTTAGGCCTATTCTAGTGTTTGTGTGTAGATGTTAGTCATGCGTGCCTAATGTTGTTGTGTTCAGGACATTTGGATAATGAATGAATGAATGAATGATGTGTAAATGCTGACACTGTCTCGAAATAAGCACATTTCTGATAAAAGCTGACCTGCGCCTGTATGATTTTATTTTTGCTTTATATAGTATAAATGTGCTGAAACTGTAGATATAACTACTAAAAATAGTAAGAACAGTGTCTATTTTATTAGCTTGCAGAGTTTTTATCATGCATTCTCTGGCTTAGTATTATGAAGAAAAATAAGATTAGTGTCAGGTGGAAACACTTCTTTATCCATTTGGTATCCATCAGAATATAGAAAAAAAAATTGATAAATAAATTTTCTATATTTCTTATTTCCTATTGATTATTCTCTAATATTATAAAATTGAAAAAAAAAATCTGATCAGTTGTCAAAATGAAGTTCTGGGTCATTTTAAATCAATTTGGACTCGTTTTGGCCTTTAAAAAAAAAAAGTGCTGCTTTTGGCCTTTCTGGAAGAGAACTACATTTCCCACAATCCCCCGCGCGCCACTCGGATCCGCGTCACAATCAAGCGACGAACGCGCATCCTGGATTAAACGCTGAAAATCTCGATGTCGTGTGAAAATGGCTGTATTGTGAGTAAAACGCTGCTTGTTTTTTTTGTTATTTATCAGCTAAAATATGGGGTTTGTCTGCTATAAAGGGGAAGATTTGACTGAACTGGAGCGTTTTCGCACGTGGTGGCGTTGTAATGGAGTCGGGCGCGCGTGGTTGCGAAAAAATGTCCTGCGTTTTTACGCATTTTCTGCTGTTTTTGTGCTCACAAATACTTTGACATAATTATTGCCTCGACCGCGGAGCTGAAAACGTTGTGCTTCACTAAAAAGAGACACAAGAGGAGGAGGCTCTAGCCAGTGAAATCAGTTAAGCCGCGATTCTAGAAAAATAGCGTCGACCATTTTTTTTTGTTATTTAAATAATCATTTCCTCCTACGTCGTAGTGAAGCAGTCGTCAGTAAATGAAAAAAAAAAAACGGTAAACAGCCAGTTACTCAGTAAGAGACAAGTGTGAGGGTTTGTAAAAATGCGTTTTGTGTCGTCAATAAATTTCGTTTTTTAAAAATTCTCTTACTTGGTCTTAAGCCTAGTTCTCAGCGGCCATGACGGCTTTTCTTATAAGAATATGTGTGTGTGTGTTTATAATTTTTTGTACTTGAAATATTCCCACTCTCCTTGTTGGGACGCAGCAGCTGCTCTAGCTGGATGAGAATGGGAGTCTTGGGTGCAGCTTTGGGTTTATGGGGCACAGAAATAAAATCCTCCTTCTTTACGAGGTCTGTGCTGCCTCAGTACTGGTTTGGCTCTTATACACTCGTCAGAGGGAAACTGAGGGATGTAGAGAGAAAATGCTACTTTAGCCGGGGTCACTCCGGACTATACTCACAGCTTCTCAGTAGGGGGGCTAGGCTTTTGTTTATGGTCTGTTTCTCTCTCTCTGTCTGTCTCTCTCTCCGTTTGTTTTACGAGTCAGGCATTATTAAAGATGCCTGGACATTTTCTTTAAAAAAAAAAAAAAAAAAGTCTTCACACTTTTTGTTAGTTTTTAAGGGAAAATCCCAAGCTGTCATCTGCTGTGTTGTTCCTGCGTTTGCTCCAACACTTACGAGGCCATGCTGGTTCTTTTGATTCCGGGCCACATCTGAATTTGTTTTAATATGGACATGAAGAACAGGGAGGGAGGGAGGGAGGGAGCGACTTGTCGGGACAGAGGGCAGGCATTGCTTTCTGTCCTGAACTTCACCTTGGAAAAGGGCTTTTCTCGAAACCGCAGCCCAGAGTTTCCAGCAGCACAGTAGTGACTTAATGTGTTGTCTATTCAAACTATGCAGCGCAAATTCGTCCAGATCAAAGATATGCTTTTCAGGTTTTCGAATTAATCTGTTTTCGCTCTCTCTCCCCCCAGGTTGTCTGCTGGAAGGGAAAGCTTATAATAGCTCGTATTCCTGGACCACCCCCACCAAGCCGTGCGTCACGCGGCGATGTCAGGTTGGTCCCATGCTCCTCTGGGCTTTGTGTTTATCCAACTTCTTGACATTATTTGCGCTCAATTCGTTTTAAAGAGGCAGTGTGACAACTAGTGAGGGCCTAGTCGTCTTTTGAGAAGTAGTCGCAATCAGAAACTGCTCTGTTAATCATTTAATATAATGAGATCATGATTTAGCATAGTTGTGCAAGAACAACATGTGAAATGGAAAGTTAGTACGCTCATTAGAGTTCAGTTTTAAATCAAATTTACAGATATGTAAAGTTCAAATAAAGGAAATGCAAGAGAATGCTAACCTAAAATAGAAATATATGTATATATGTGATGTTCGGGTTCCTAAATACAGCCCAAATGTCATGAAAAGTTTAGTTTGTATTATTAAAACGTTTAAAAGTTGGTGGAACGTTGTGTAAGGATAGAAACTCCTCCCGAGTGTCACTATTCTATCCGATCTACGGACCTATAATTAAATGCTGGTGAATACCTTTCTAGGGCCCTGTGAAATCCGTTTAGTTTTTTCCTAAATTCCGTTTGATTTTTTCCTAAATTCCGTTTTTTCCATTTTTATTCTTCTGAATTCTGTGTTTTACGTTATAATCATATTTATTCACCTAAAAAGTGTCTAATTATGGAGTGGATAGAAAAAAATAACAATGCAATAGAAACAAAAATCACATTAAATGACTGTTATTCAGCTTCAACAAAGTGCTGGGGTTCAGTAAACATTTACTGCTTTGGTAAAACATTTACCTGTAAACAACAAAAAACATTCATTGTTTCGAGCAAAACGACACGTTTCTGATGTGAGTTTTTGACCGTAAGCGGTCGTCACGTGTTCTTGCGGGTGCAGTCCATCGTGTGCTGGCAAAACGTACAAAAGAGTTGTTCTCCCGATTCATAAAAATCATTTGGGTATTGTTCTGCTCTAAACTTAGCACTGACACTCGAATTCCGTCATTTTTTTGAGTTGTCGTTTCCCCCTCTGTGTCTGTGCGTTTGTGTGTGGAAAGCTGAATCCCGTCTCAACAGGTAACGCGTACAGGGGGCTGCAGCGGCCAAAATTGATTAGAAACGCTTGCTTTGTTTTGCCCACACACCGATATCAGCGAATTATACGACGTTCCGCGTTTTACGACTGATTCCGTTTTATTTGTTGAATTCCGCAATTTCGTCCGCGTTTTCCACATCGCGCAAATCATAGGGCCCTACCTTTATTTGCCAGATAAATTACGATACATAATTTCATGGCTAAAAAATGACTGACAAAACAATCACTCACTCATTCACTTAAATACATATTTGATTACTGTGTTGTGTTTCTTTACATTTTTGTTGACCCTGTTATTGTTTAAACAATGGGAAATAGAACAAAAAAAGAAAAAGAGCAACGTACAATTGTCTAATATCAGGGACAGTCTCCTTGGAGCAACTTGGGGTTAAGAGTCTTGCTCATGGACCCGATGATGGGTGTTCTAACCACTAGCCCACCAAGACCATGCAAGACTGTTTAACTGTAGTATTATGGATTAAAAATGGATGTTTGTGCAGTATTGGAAATAACTTTTGGACTGCGTCAATGATGAGCTCTGTGTCTCATACACGTCAGGATCAATTTGACTCTTTGATGTGATTGGAAAAAGGAAATGATGAAAGAAAGGAAAGAACAGAGGAGTCCAAAGGTCTTAGAAAACGTGTTCTAACCTAGAAAGGGATTTGCTGATGATTGTTTTAGGAACAGGTCAATACATCCTGAACTGTAAGTAAGCTCTGTTTGGTGAGAGACCTGGAGAATTAAAATGTGACCCTCCACGGCAAAACCAGTCGCTTGTCGCAACGGAGGTTTCCGAGAAAAACGAGCGTTTATGTTGCGTGGGGTAAAATTTTGGATTTTTTGTTTTTAGTGTTTTGAAACAGTGGAAGGTCTATACTGTACTGTTGTGAATCAATTCAGCTGAAAAACTTCCCCTTTCCATCCTATGGTGTTCAGAGGGCGTTCACTTCGAACATCCGTGTGGACGAGGCCTAAGAGTTCTGTTTTTGTGCACGCCACATCTCACAAATACGTTCACACACAGAAGGATCTATTCTCGCCTTGATCGCGCCACTGAAAATATTGCGCGTCATTAATAAGCGTCTGTGTGAAACACGAGCGGCGTGTGCTGTAGGGAATCAAATGACTTAAACGAAGCTCCGAGTCTAGAAAATTTGCCTCGGCCATTTTTTGTAATGGAATTATTCCAGTTATTCGAACCATCGTTTCAGCTCTAGTCGGAAGACCAACTTTATACCGGAATACCTCAGTGTCTGGTCACTGGTGCGGTTTGATCGTCTGTCCAGATATCACACCCTCAGGAGTAACCTTTGGGGGAATGACGGCAGAATGCGGATCGGGAGAGCGTTAGGGGAAGTTACGTTTGCTGTATTATGCTGGAAACCGTCAATCCGGTGCCAGACGTTCAGCCAAAAGTGACAAATTTCGAGTGAGAACTGGACATGCTGACCTGAAACGGCCCTTTCAGCATCTCGCTCGGCGACCTTGTGTAAGCGGGTCTTAGTTAAGTGGAGAGGGAGAGGCTGAGGACAGATTTATGACTTCTTCCCTTGCGCAGGGTAAACAGGTGAACTTGGCTGTCCCGTCTGCACATCTGGGCCCTGACTTTTCCAAATGTACACACACACGCACACACACAGGCTACGGAAATGTGTCTTTGGTTGGGGAAAGTGCAGGTGTGCGGCTAAAGCTTCGAGCGGGGTCCAAAGCTTCAGGGGGACAAACGGAAGGAGGAATGTTTAAGCGAGTGTAAAAATACTTAGCACTAGAAGAGCCACTGATGCTGGATTCCTCAGAGCCCTCAGAACGTCTGTGAAACATGAGACACCACCTCTTACGGGCAGAATCTTGAGACCACAGCGCGGCACCACAACGAAATGGGACCTCTGCGTTTTCAAAAATGCTCCGTCCAAAAAAACGGAATTATACAGTATTAATTTAGGAAACAGCAGTTTTATTTAGGGATGCGCGATAAGGGAGGCGTTGGCCGATGCCGAGATGCCATATTTTTCACGCTCGTCTCTTGCCGATCCCCATACCCGTGTTGATAATCGTGCGAAGACGAGATATCTTGCTGACCAAAGTTCCACTGCCCCCATCAGAATTAGCGGCACAACTCCGACACCAAGTCGAGCGGGCATGAACGCAGAGTGGAGCGGACTGCGGCTCATTTCCAGCGTAGTGCACAACGTTTGACGAAAGTCACTTCCCGCCCCACGTAGTCAAATAGGGCGCGTGTGGACTCTCCATGTACACTACCTAGTGCGTAGAGAGCCGTTAAGCTACAACCCCGGCTATTTCTTGATGCGTACTACCACATAGTAAAGTATGATAAGAGCGCCTTACTTACCATACTATGAAGTGCTGTAGTGTGCGGCGTGAGACACGGCCCATGTGCGAGCTCACATTTGCTAAGTGACGCAGTTTAGTTCGTTGAACGTTTTCGCTGGAAGAGTAGCCGGTGCCGTAACGGTAGGGCGTTCGCCCCGTGATCAGAAGGTCGCAGGTTGAGTGCGTAAAGATGAGATTCGGCTGGTGAACGTTCCACTGCGTGCTTTGAACGTTGACACAAAATGCACACCGTACATTTTTAGACGGAAGGCGCAGGCCGTATTAAATCCCACCTCGGACCTTGTGCCTGGCACAAGCACGACCTTTCTCACCTACAATAAATACTAGAGAGGTCGCCGATCCGATATGCGGATGGGTATCGGTCCGATAACGGCTCAAACGGCTGGATCGGGTATCGGCGGCATTGGGTCGTTCTACGGAGCCGATCTGTAAACGCGTGGACGCTCAGTTCGTTACGCGCGGGAAGTGGCACTGCGGTAAAGTAGAGCTGAAACGACTGTTCCAATAACTCCAATAATTCTACTACCAAAAAATGGTCAAGGCAGTTTTTCTAGAATCTGAGCTTGGTTTAATCGATTTTACTCGCTAGAGCAGCGCCGCTTGTGTTTCACACGGACGCTTAATAGTGACACGACATTTTCAGCGGCGCCATCAAGACGAGATCTGATCCCTCTGCATGTGAAAGGATTTGTGAGATGTTCCTGCACTAAAAGAGAAGTAAACGCATAAAAACGCATAAATGACATTTTCTGTGATGTAAACACGGGCGCTGCGTTAATGACCGCACGCATGAGTGCCGTTACTCGCTAAAACGCTCCGGTTCGGTCCAAACGTCCCCTTTATTACAGACACAAACCATATTTTAGCTGATAAATAACCATGACAACCAGCGTTCTACTGACAATTCTGCCGTTTATTTCCATTTCCCCAGAGATTTTCCATCGTTTATTCACGCCTCGGAGCCGAATGAAGCGTGGGGCGCGCCTTCCAGAATGAACGATGGGAAATCTATGGGAGGATTGTGGGAAATGTAGTTCTCAGACCCCGTATTGGATTTATATCGTATCGGCAGATTACGTTAAAAAAAGTGGCGTCGTGACATCTCTAATAAATACGTCGTCAAATATCGGCTGGAAATATTGGGCGAAATTAAACACTAGGGCTGGGTATCGTTGCTGATTTCCTGAATCGATTCGATTCCGATTCACAAGGTCATGATCCGATTCAATTCTCGATTCGATTCGATATCGATTTATTTCTTTGCGTCAATACTAGTTTTGCTTGGTGATAAAATAACTCGTTTTAAAACCGAAGTGTTGCCCAAACTTCGGCCTTTAGGCCAGACGGTGATTTGAGCGGAGCAGCTTCAGCCATGGCTCTATTTGGTTTGGGTTTCGCCGCTCTCACGTTTTTATAGCTCTCCTTGCGCGGTCGCGAGAAGTAGTGCGTAGCCGCAGGAAAAGATCGATCCACGAATTTTGGAATCGAGAATCGATATTGATCGGTGAATCGATTTGTGAACCCAGCCCTAACAAACACCGGTCCGACGTCGATGACTTACAGAAAGCAATTATCGGCCGATTCCGATACGATTCCGATATAATCGCGCGTCCCTAATTTTACTCCAACTTTAACTTCCTTTAACAAGCTGCTTTAGGAGACTTGTTCGCCCACAACAAACGGATTCCCCCACGACGTTTCTGCGAGCTTTAGATCTGGCGTCGCTTACGTCTTTAAGAGCACATGCTGTAAACCGAGGCGGAGTTGATTTAGAACTCGTGGCTGTTTTCAAACCCTTTAAAGGAGATGTCGGGGGATATGAGAGGAACAGTCCTCAGAACTGGACCTTATCCAGATTCGCCTGCTGGACTGAGTAGAGGTCATGTGACTATCGATGTGACGTCTCTAACGGCTTGATGATGATGTTGTCATGCTTGGAACAGGAAGGCGTTATCACAGAGGCAGAAATGCAGTGTGTGGTGCCATGCAAGAATCCCAAAATCCATCCCAAGAAGTGCTGCCCGTCCTGCCCAGGTCAGTGCATGTGTGTGTGTGTGTGTGTGTGTGTGTGTGGATTCTGTGGTAATTTTATCAAGAGCACGCAACCAGTTGTACCACCTTGTTTGTTTACATCGGTCACCGCATGCGCTGCGTGTTGGTTTTCCACCAGCCGTTTATCACCGGTCACTTTTGACCACAGAAACGTTTTCACTTGGATATTTATGGACCTGTTGACCGCTCTCAACTTAGCAGTGATACTGAAGTGTATAAAAAAAGAAATCCCACGAACGTTACACACTCGTACCGCCACGGCACACGCTACCGTGTCATTAGCATTTCAACATCGCTGTTTAAATAACGCCAACTCAGGTGAGGTCATCTAGTCCAAAAACTGACCGGCGGTGAGCGAGATTATTAATAACACAACCGTATCTTCGAGACGGGTTGTTAAAGCTCGGCTCCGAAGTGTGCCACACGGAGCAAATTTAAACGCTCGTTTTATGCCAAAATTCGCAAGTTTGAGAGCGAAATCTCTCGTCTTTACCGGCTGGATTCCGCTTTCACGCTGGTTAAAAAGGTCAGAGCCGTGTACAGACAGTGGAGTCACATCTGTTCCGTTCCTGTTCCTTTGGACCGTTTCAGGAAAGCTGGACTGAACGTCAACAGTACGACCAATTAACATTTTGAAAATCAGTGTTTGAATCCGTTCGCAATCGTCCAAATCCTTCCGCGTGGGATTGATTTGACCCCACCTCTAGGATGCATTAGATCAGCGTTTCCCAACCCCGGTCCTAGCGGAACGCCGCTCCGGGCAGATTGGGTATTTCCCGCACCGCCGCACGCCGCTCCTACGTTGCTAATTAGCTAATCAGTAGCGTCAACTGTGCTGTGGGTCGGGAAAGTCGAATCTGCGCAGAGCGGTGTTCCGCGAGGACCGGGGGTTGGGAAACGCTGCATTAGATCACCAAAAAGGGAATCTCTGTATCTTTTCCGTAACTTTGACAAATGTTGAGGGATTTTCTACATTTTCACCGTCTCATTCAAAATTGAAATGATCTATGACTTGCAGCTACAATACTTTGTGAAATGACAAATATATTAGCGACACTCGATGACTTTATTAGTGAACAGTAAGAGGTTAATTCCAGACTGAATTCAACAACAGTTACCTTCAATGCCAAGTTACGAAGGTTGTTGAAAATGCCTTACTTTACGGCCGACACGGTCACAAACTGTCGTGAACACCATTGGTCGACGGCGTTATCGCCGACTCTCGGCTCCAAATAATTTTTAAAAACGTTTTCGGTGTTTTGCAGGGTACTGTAGCTACGTGTTTGAGATGTGGTGGGTAACGTAGTAATCACTTTGTTGCACATTTCATTTAGAAACAATGAAAAATTGGGAGAAATTTGCCAACATTTGCCAACAGCTTGTCGCAACGCAGGTTTCCGAGGAAAACAAGCGTTTATGTTGCGGGTAAAATTTTTTGGATTTTTTGTTTTTAGTGTTTTTGAAACAGTGGAAGGTCTATACTGTATTGTGAATCAATTTGCCTGAAAAAACTTCCTGCCTTCCTAAAGCAGCTTTCTTGGGGTGAAATTCAATTCCAGCAGAATGTTGAAAAGTTTCTGTTTGACCGCTCTACTCAATATATGTCACTCTCCTTGGCAAAACAGTGGCGTGAAAATTTTCCAAAATTGAGTTATTCTGTTTTTCATGAAGAGCATAAATCAACCTGTCGGGGCCGACATATGACTGAGATAACATTCAAAAGGTCGGGTTTCTCTATCCGCGCCAAGTGAGAAGCGGAGAAAATCTGCGTCGAGGTCAGAAAACTGTCGCCCGTAGCACTCACAGACGCTTGGTGCGGTCTCAGCGACTACGTTTGCATTTACGGTAACCTACGCTGCATTCACAGCCACACGGATAGCCTACCTGCGTTAGGTTAACTGAAGTCAGGAGACGAAGACGGATTCCGGAGAAATATCTTCATGCTGGTCAACCAGTGGATTTACCGTAAATATTGGGTAGAGCGGTCAAAACAGAAACTTTTAACATTCTGCTGGAATTGAATTCCTCACCTCAAGAAAGTCACGTTTTTAGGATGGAAAGGGGAAGTTTTCAGCCAAATTGATTCACAACAGTACAGTATAGACCTTCCACTGTTTCAAAACACTAAAGCAAATCACAATTTCACCCCATAACATAAACGCTCGTTTTTCTCGGAAACCTCCGTTGCGACCAGCGACTGGTTTTGCCGTGGAGGGTCACATTATGACTGAAATATACTTGCTGTTAACTACACGTGTATGTCCGTACAGCCGAATCCGTATCTCACGTTCTTTGCGTCGGTTTTTGTGCCGTACTCGAAATTATGAACGTATCACGAGGCCCATAATACCTGCATAATTCAAGGGCAGTGTTCTGCGAGAAACCGGGGTAATGACCAGTCGCTGGCGCTGCCTACTGGGTCACTTTGGAGTCTGATTGTGATTTCGACGCCCAGGGGGCAGATTTGACGGAGACATTCGGAAATATTCCGGTGTTTTTCCTCGTCAGTGTCTCTCATTGGCAAAACCAGAGAAAAGAATCCCCATTTTGCTGACGAGATCATCTAAGTGGTCGAACGTAGCGTCTCCGCGATTTTCGTTGTCTTCTCTGGTGCCGTCAGTACGATGATTAACGATTAAACTATTGACTGAAGGCATGTTTGTTTGGAATAACGGGATAAAGCCATTTGGAATCGTCCGTTTATTTGAAGTTGCGGCCTCGCTTACCGACCCCTGGTGGTAAGGGTACTGCCTTCTGAATTTACGACACAGTACCGGTGCGCCAAGTATATCGGCGCAAACGTTAACAACGCGCAACGGTGTGCACCGGACCGCACCGCGTAGATCACAGCAAGTATATTCCAGCCTTTACGCTACCGAGCTTCCCGTTTTCCCCTTCCGACGATACAGCGACCTTTTTGAGAACCTTTGAAGATCTTCCTCGTCTTGCCTCGTCAGATGTTTGAACGTCTCTCTCGTTTCAGGCTGCATCTTCGAGGGCCGTCTCTATAAAGACAGAGAGTTTCCGCTGAGAAACCCTGCATCGGCGTGCGTTATTGCACTGTGAGTAGCTAAACTGCTGCGTTCACCCGCGCCATTCCGCTTGCCCACTGAACGACGGCTGTCGATCTGAAGCGTTGCTGGCGGTAACCAGCTCTCGA
>JAVGVS010000548.1:112500-197500 GCA_032718565.1 Distichodus sexfasciatus | reverse complement strand
CGTTGAAATGGCATTGAGCATACATTATGTCAAAATAAGGTCCAAAATGAGATTTAAATGAGTAAATTATTCCGACCTTTTTTTTACATTCTACAGTGTTAGAGAGTAAAAATAAAATATAGAACATTAAGTATTTGTTATCAAATAATTTTTATTCTATATATCAGATGGATTCCAAATGAATAAAAAGAAGTGTGTCACCTGCACTAACCTTTTTTTCTGTATAAACTAGGCTGAAACCGATATTCTAATAACTGGAATAATACGAATACAAAAAAATGGTCGAGGCATTTTTTCTAGAATCGAAGCTTCGTTTAACTCGTTTTTATCCATACTTGGCACGCTTGTTTTCACACAGGCGGCAATAATAGCGCTGGTATTTTCGGTGTTAAGCGCGATCAGCGACAATAAATCCTCTGTCATTGGTAATATTTGTGAGATGTATTTTTTAAAACGTAAATGTGCGCATAAATGACATTTTGTTATAACCGCCTTTTATTTTCGCTGAAACACTCTGTTCCGTCAAAACCCCTTTATTACGGACAAAACGCATATTGTAGCTGATAAATAACCACAACAACCAGTGTTCCACTCACAATACAGACATTTATTGAAGTTTTCCCATCAATTTTTTTTCATAGTTCGTTCGGGAACGTGCTAAACCTTTTATTGTGATGCGGCTCTGAGGCGTGCGCGGGGGATTGTGTGAAATGCGGTTCTCTTCCAGAAAGGCCAAAAGCAGCTCATTTTATTGGCCAAATTAGTTTTCCAGAAATGACCCTTGAGCGTCATGTTTCTTCTGTTTTCAGAACGAATACCAACAACATAAAAGCGTCTATGATTAACTTCTACTCACACTCCAATAAGCCTAATAACAAATGTATTGTCATTTTTTGTTTAATTTTTTTTTATCGAATCAATAGATTGCCGTTTAAAATGATCATTGTTGCAGCCCTACATAAACCATAAAATATCTTCTCAACCATAGACACTGCATCACCCGTCCTAAACACAACAACATAAGGCGTGTGTGGCTAACGTCTACACAAACACTACAATAAGTCACAACCAATAAGATGCAATAACAGGCGGCACTTTAAAATTCTTAGGACTGTAAAAGGTTAAAAAAAAGACCTGGTATCGGATCGATTGCTGGGATAAAGCCGATACCCAAAATCTCTTGTAAGCATCCATTATCGGAACTGAAAAAACTTGGATGCGGTGCATCCCTACCGACACACAAACTTTAGTAGGATCGGTGTGAACGTCAAAAGAAAAGCTGAAAGCTAGTGAATCTAGGCTTTGTGAGCCAGCGGGCGAGAAATCCAGCGGTTTGTCCGTCTCTGGTGTGACAAATAGCTAAAAGCAAACGGTGGTTCAAGAAATATCAAATGTTCTACTGTTAATAAGTAATCCATCAAAAAAAAAACCACGGCAAAAGTGTGACTGAGAAATACTGCATGAAACTAGCACGACAAACAAAGAAACCCGACTGGCGCGCATGCTGGGGCGTAACCTGGCGACCTGAAGAAGCAGCAACGAGTGGCATAACTCTGACTTTAATGTTAAAGACGTCTCTCTCTGACCCTGTAGGACGGTGACCGCTGGTCGTCTGTCAACTGCACCCTGTGTACCTGTGTGAAAACATGGAGTGTCAGCCAAAAGCACTGTGTCCGGTCACAAAGCTGCGGTGAGACATAACCACACACCACGTTCCTGGCGTAACAGCATAAGCAAGCCCGGAACATACATTCCAAATGGCTGCAGCTACGCTCTCATTCCCAATCCGCGCGCAGTGTGAAATGATGTAGAAACGTTAACGGGATGCATTTTGACGCGTCTCGATATCGCCGGAGTCCCAATATGGAGTCGAATGCGAGGTTCGCGATTCTGGCACAGTAGTAGCAAATAAGTCTTGCTCAAATTCAGCGGCTTAATAACCAGCAAACCAGCAGCGGAAACCACAAAACACGACGGCGTGTGCCGGGAACGTCTGCTGCATGTGCGCAAGTCGACCGTAGTCTTGTCCGTAGATGGATTTGCACAGAGCGGCTCACTCTCTGAACCTCACCCGCTAACTACAGCACAGAGCTTCTTAATTTGGGATATTCACGGACTTGTTGACGCTTTCAACGCAGAACGTGATATGGTAAAAGCCAGCCACTGCCATATGTGTCGGCGCTGTGGTCCTGTTTGTGATCGGAAGTCCTTCTGGTGGCAATTGGTCAGCAAATATAACTTCTGGGTCAGAAGTTATTCAGGAAAGTTCGTCAGTCAGTGTGTTCGTACTTTTCTGTGCTCACTTGATGCATGGACGTGCATAAAACGGTCTAACTGGGGCAGCTGGTGGCGTAACGGTAGGGCGTTAGCCCGTGGTCAAGAAAGATCGCGGAATTGAATCCAGGGCGGTAAAGTTCACTATGAGGTACTCATAGGCAGATGCGTCCTGGCTCTCCGCCGAAGCGACCCTTGATAGCTGCCCTGCTCCTTCACGGATGGGTCAAATAAAAGTCACTTTTTTGGCTGTGGTTCGCGGTTACCTCTTTTCCACTACACACTGGTGCTGGTGCCAGGTGCCGGTTCTGGTGCTCGGCCGGTGCTGAACTGAGAACCAGCGAACGACCATATTTACACTGACCAGGGAGCTCGGTAGGAGCACGCGTGATGTCGTCTGAGTCCGCCCACTAAGCGAGCGGTCGTTAAATCTGAAACCTACAACTTTTGGTTCTTCGCCTTTCTTCATAGCCTTCTTTCTTCTTTCCCATTTCTGCTGAATCTGGTCGTCCATATTGCTAGAAGAGCTTTCATTTCTTCCGCGCTCCACGTTACCGGACTTTGGCTCTCCGCCATTTTCTCTTTTAAAGCTACCCATCGCTCGCCCACCTCTCGGCAACGTCACAGGTTCTCGCTGCAAGACCAGCAACGTTTAGGGGGCGGTTGAACCGGTTTGAGGCACGGCGCCAATTTTTTCTCGGGAAAAGCCGTAGCCTGGTTCCCAAAATTGGGGAACGGCAAGGGAACCAGGCGGTGGAAAAAGGGCTTGTGTGCTGTGCGTAGTGCGTGCAATGACAAATAATCCCTCACTTTCGCGGTCTTATGTAACCAGCGTGATCGTATTTAAAAATCTTCTGGCACCTTCTCATATACGTAAAGTGATGTAGGAGTTTGATGAAGTCTTGATATCCGTGTCATGTAACATGAATCTTCACACCGGCGTCTTTACCTCCCGCACCTGCCCCCTTTGCCAGCTGCTCCGTGCCCCCCGCCCCGGGCCCCTCACCGTGCCGCTCCGCCGAGTTATTGCCTGTGACTAAGTGGCATTTGAACTCTCCCCCTGTGTGGCATGTGGATTGTCTCCCGATGTGGTGGCTCCTTTTGGGGTGTAGTGAAATAGCTGGGAAGCATCTACCTCTTGTTGACTGGCGCGGAGGTTAGCCGCCTCCCTTTCGGCGATTAAAGCCCTGCGGCCGGGGCCGCAGCCAGGCAATGGTGGGAACGTTGGGCTCGGCTTTTGTGAGTCAGACTCTAGTTTGACTGACAGCGATGACCCCTTACACCCTATATTTAAGGCTCTCAAAAGCAGCGCTCTCCAAACACAAACCCACAATAGCTGCCGGCAGGTGTGAAACTTTCCGGATGAGCGTGGCTCCGTGTGTGTGTGTGGGGTAGAAATTTACCTGAGGTAAACGGAGTGAGGGGGTGGGGAAGTTAAAACTTTGATGTAATAATGCCTCTGATGGGTGTCAAACAATCTGCCTTACAATCACTCCTGCACTTAGAGACACTCTGTCTGTTTTTATCTTTGTGTACTTGACTGGGAGCTCCAGCTTATCTGTTTCTGCCGACTGTTCTCATTCAGCGTGTGTGTGTGTGTGTGTGTGTGTGTGTGTGTTTTTCCAGAATAAGATCCTAAACCGGACTGGCTGCTGCCCTGTTTGCACTGAAAGTGAGTAAGTTTATCTACACCTTGTTTTAAAAGTGTCAAACTCTCAAACGATTTAATACCGACGGACATTTGAGCGCTTCAAAACGCATTTAATACATGGACACTGTCCAGTTAATACAGTATGTAACATATTAGACAAATTAAGACGTGTATATTTTAAATAATTCAATTTAAAGCATACTTTAAGCCGATTAATCTGCATGCTAATATTATTGGGCGATGAAATATCTGGTATTGATGATGAGGCGCGTCTAATGCAGTGGTTTCCCCAACCTGAAGTCGCCCTAGAGATGTCGCAGAATGCGCACAATTTAATCTGCACTGAGGTTACCAGGTATATTTCTACATTCTTCATACCATTGTGTGCATTGTGTGTGTCTTGGCGTGTGTAAGAGTATAAGGAATAAAAACTTTTACAACCGCTATTTTATTTTTTGCTGCAAATAAAGTTTTATAATTAATCACTTTATTCTTTTTGTGCCTCTATGCGGGTAGGAGTTGGGATTGGGGGGCCTGGCTTGTCTTGAACACAGGGAGCTTCAAGGAAAAAAGGTTGGGAACCACTGGTCTAATGGATGACAAATGACGTGATGAAGATCAGGGGTGTCAAAATTAATCACATAATCAATAGATTGTGATACACCATAATAGAGTACATCATAATGCATTGCTTAGTGATTTTCTACCAGCTGCAGCCTAAATTCCAGTTAAAAACAGCCGGTAGTAACTCGACTGCCCGATCGCGCCCCATACTTAGTCATCATGTGATGTAGAAAAAGTTAATGGAATATGCGTGATATCGCATCGAATTGAATCATTGACGCAGAAGTAAGCGAAATTGAATCGAATCGTAAGACCGGCAAAGGTTCACACCTCTCGTGAAGATGGAAGATACTGGAAACGTGTTATGAGGGCTGTTGGTGTATGAGTTTAATGGTCACTGGGCGAACTCAGCGTCAGCTTTTTGTCGTTTGCTTGACTATTGATTTGAATTAAGGTCATTTTCTAATGCGCGTTTTTAGTAACTATCAAGAGGTGAAAAAGGTGGCGTGTGCAAGCAGGTGAACGGGTGGAGAAAAGTGTCAGGTGTGATAAAAGGGTTTCAGCAAGAATGAAAGGAAAGGTGTACGAGACAGTAGTGAGACCAGCGATGATGTAGGTTTGGAGACAGTGCCAATGAGGAAAAGACAGGAGGCAGAACTAGAGGTTGCAGAGCTCAAGATGTTGAGGTTCTCTTTGGGAGTGACGAGGATGGATAGGAACAGGACTGAGTTCATCAGAGGGACAGCTCATGTTAGATGTTTTGGAGATAAAGTCAGAGAGGCCAGACTGAGATGGTTTGGACACGTCCAGAGGAGAGACAATGAGTACATAGGTAGAAGGACGCTGAGGTTGGAGCCACCAGGCAGGAGGCTGAGAGGAAGAGCAAAAAGGAGATTTATGGATGCGGTGAAAGAGGACATGAAATTAGTTGGTGTGAGGGTAGAGGACGCAGAGGATAGGCCTAAATGGAGACAGATGATTCGCTGTGGCGGCCACTGAAGGGAAAAGCCGAAAGAGGAAGAAGAAGATTTGTTTCAGGGAAAAAAATATTGTATCAGTGTCAGATTTTAATTTCTGTAAATGATTGAAATCAGTATCGTTTTTTTAAAACCCTCTCAGGCTTCACTATTTAACCCCCTTTTTTTTTTTTTACAGCACAACATATTTCAAACATATTCGAGGCATGAATAAAGTTCAGATCTTGTCAAATCAAATTAAGCATGTCCAGGAAGTCGCAAGTCGAGCGCAGAAGTTCCTGTTTGTAACGCCCTGCTCTTTTGTTATCAGAAGAAGTTGACGTTTTACCTCCATGCTGGTCTCTTTTTCTCCGTCCTCCTCCTCTTACTCCTGTCCTCTCCTCTCCGTCCCCCTCCCCATCCCCATCCTCAGAGCCGGGCGTGTGCACGGTGTTCGGCGACCCCCACTACAACACTTTCGACGGGCGAACCTTCAACTTCCAGGGCACGTGCGAGTACGTGCTGACCAAGGACTGCTCGTCGGCGGACGGCTTTGCCGTGCTGGTGAAGAACGACGCCAGGCGGACGCGCTCCTTCTCCTGGACCAAGTCGGTGGAGCTGCGCATGCCGGGCCTGACCGTGGGCCTGCACCAGCACCTGACCGTGCGGCAGAACGGGACCCGAGTCGCCCTGCCCTTCCACAGCACCGGCGTCCACATCGACCTGGACGGATACCTGCTCAAGCTCACCACCATCGCAGGTGAGGGCCAGGACGGGGCGCTGTGGAGGAGTGTGCCGCTCTGTTATCTGCTTTACAGAACATTTTTGGAAGCAGGAATCTTTTTATTTTAAACAGCCATTTAGTGTGTGTGTGTGTGTACACATGCTGACCCCCGCAGGTCTGGAGATCACCTGGGACGGGGACAGCCTGGTGGAAGTGGTTGCGGCCCCCCACCTGAAGGGCCGCCTGTGCGGTCTCTGCGGCAACTACAACGGCCACAAGCGGGACGACACCATGGGCGGCGACGGCCAGTTCAAGTTTGACGTGGACGAGTTCGCCGAGTCCTGGCGGGTGGACGGGAACGAGGTGTGTGAGCAGCCTCCCCGAAGGCCCACGCCGTACCTCTGCCCCGCCTCGGTCAAGGTGAAGCTCCGCGCGCACAGGGCCTGCCACAAGCTGAAGTCATGGGAGTTCCAGAAGTGCCACGCCGTGGTGGACTTCGCCACCTTCTACAGGTCAGCATCCGTTATGCAGCTTCATTATAAACCGTGATGGCTATAAATGAGAAGAGGGTTTTGCTTGGAGACACAGCTTTAGCCCTGAATGTCCTTTAGCGCCACAGTTAAATGTGTATGGTTTAAATTTGGAATAACTGGCAACAGGGTGTGTTGGTCAGCACAGTGTAAGGCTGAGACGTTAATTTCTACATTTTCTTAAGATATCTGATGAGGAGGAGATTTTGTTCGAAATATCTAATGAATAGTAACTAATCAATTATCTATCCTGTTTAGATGTAAACAACAAAAAATTGCACCACCACCACCAGATGGCGCACTCCTGTAATTTTACACTTTCATAATATTCATGATTTGATTCGGTTACGATTATCAGGTCAACGATTCGATTTAATACGACATCTCGATGCATCACGTCGCATCTCAGCGGTTTTCTACATTATTTCTAAAAAGTGATTTCGGTAGTGAAACTGGATAGCATGTCACGGACCACCTGCAATGCCGCCACGAACCTCAAAACGGTAGAAAACCCCCGATAAAATGGGTTACGTCTGTTACTGCATCAGTGCAGAATTGTCTGCATTCCGATGCATCGATTATGTGATTCATTTCAACATAAATTGAGTGAATGAATGACGTATTTATACGTTGCTCAACACTGTTTCGGACTGACATCCCAGTGCACTATGGCCTCGTTTACACTGCAGGTCTTGATGCTCAATTCTGATTTGTTGCCTGTATCCGATTTTTTTGACCTTCTGTTTACACGTTTTTTTAAAAATTGTGACCCGTATCCAATTCGCTTGTTACACGACGTCATTAAACCGCGATGAAGTACTAAACTGTCGCAGTTTTAATGACGTACAGAACGCAATGCCTAGGAAAATCCGATCTGCCTGTTTACATGACAGTCGCATTGGCACATATCTGATTTATTTCCACATATTTCCACGAGGCCTGAAACCGATCTCAGAATATCCGAATGCATGTGTTTTTTTCCTGTTTGCATTGTCATGGAACAGATCCGATCTGTGTCACATATGAGCAAAAAATCGGAATTGGGTCACATTTAACTGACAGTGTAAACGAGGCTTTAGATGCGTGCAAAAAAATGTGAAGTTGATCATATTTGTATTCTCACTCCTAACGCCTCATGATGGAAGTCTGACGTTAAAATCCCGCTGATCAGTTGACGGACAAATGTTGAGCTGGCCGTCAGATTGAAGACTGAAAGTGGATTGTAGCATTAAAGGGCTCCAATATTAACACTGTTCTCCTGCCGCAGGTCGTGTGTTACGGACATGTGTGAATGCCCGGTGCATAAGAACTGCTACTGCGAGTCGTTCATCGCCTACAGCCGAGCGTGTGAGAGGGAGGGAGCGCTGGTGCTCTGGAGGCCGGAACAGTCCTGCTTGAGTGAGTGATCGCTGACACAACCAATCACAGCCCAGTACAACCTCCATTATTATACTGTTTATTTAGATTTCAAAATGCCCACTGTCCCATTCTTACCGTTATATTTTGGAGAGTTAGTCTGGCATCTAGATGATCATATGTGGTCATATTAAAAGTGCGTGGCAGGCAGCTGACTTTGTGTTTTTGTCTGCCCCCGTCGTACAGCCACCCAATGTAAACACGGCGCCGTTTACGACACCTGCGGCCCAGGCTGCACCAAAACCTGCGACAACTGGAACGAGATCGGCCCCTGCCTTAAGCCCTGCGTGGCCGGCTGCCACTGTCCCGCAAACCTGGTGCTCTTCCAAGGACGCTGCATCAAGCCCACGTCCTGCCCGGGCCGGTGACCCCCGTGACGCGACGAAACCTCCGCGAAGGTTGCGGCTCCCGCGCAACCTGAGACTGGCAAACTGAAACTGAGCTTTTTCTAAACCCCACCCCCACCCCTCCGGGATGAGCATGTAGTGAGCCTTCCTGAACGTGAGTAACTCGACGTGCACGTGAACAGGATTTGTGAGACGGACAAACTATGTCCTAAGCAGTCTGGGATGGAGAGAAACGTGCTGGATAAAAACTTCAGGAAAAAAAAAGAGAACCATAAACTCAAAAATAGGGATGCATGTGAACAACTCGGGAACAAAGGAATCAATTTAAAATGCTAATTTTATTCACTTTTGACTTAAAGGGAACTATTTATGTATTTGTTGTTTAGAGCTGTTATTTTTAATTCTGTGCCTGTGAGAAAACAAACCAAACACCAAGCGGTCGGACAAAAGCTCACAGGAAGAAACGTACTGTATTCATGAAAGCTCGGTGTATTTTAGTGTGTGTGAGAGTGTGTGTGTGTATGTTTGTGTGTTTATGGTGAAGTTTCTGTACATTTCACCCGTAAGCAGTTATTTATGAGCAGCTTTTTTAGGAGCCTGTGTATCTTCTCCAAGAAAAGCTGTTTGACGTTTCTCTCTTTAGCCCTGAGCAGCAGGAGAGGGAGAGGGGCACTGGGTTAACGCTTGCCCCTATGGAGGCAAAAATTAAGGGTGAAAGCCCTTTTAATGGCTTTCCTTGCCTAGGCAAACTTGGAAGAAATGTTGAAATGGTATCGTCATAAAGAATAAACGGATATTACCTGTTGTGTTTGAATTACAGATCTATAGGTGTCGCTACACAGCGCAACGTTATGTAAAACATTACGGGGCGGTTTCCCAGAAGGAGATTAAGACTAGTCCTGGATTACGAAGTGTTTTGAATGGAGATTTTCCATTGAAAAAGAAATATAGTTCAGAACTAGTCTTAATCCCTGTCTGGGAAACCGCCCCTATGAGTTTAGATTTGATCAGCAAGACAGAAATGTTATGACACTGATCATTGGGAGAAACCGTGAAAAACGAATCGCTAAAATGTAAATGGAACATTTCACACAGAGTAGGAAAGATACGCCTGCAACGAAGATGAAATCAGGTGTTTTCTTTAGACCCACTGCCACAGCTGTAGAAAATCAAACCTCCAGCCAAGTTTGCAGTTATAAACATTCAGGAACAAGTGAGTCTTAAGAGCTCAGAAAATTCAAGTGTGATACTGTTAAAGATGCCAACTTTGCAAGTTGCTCGGTGAAATTTCTTGCCTGTTAGATATCCAGAAGCAAGTGGTGTTACTGCAAAGTTAAAGTTTTTGAGAGCTCAATGCAACATTCATAACCACAGTTTTCAGAACTTGACCAGTCGGCACAAAGTTGTGACCTCCATCCACTAGAAGAGAAATTGAGCCAGACCTTGTCACAGGCAAATGCTGTTTGGGATGAAAGGCCAAAAACTGCAACAGACACACTTGTAAAAACAGAACCATTTAGAATCAATTCAACAGACATTCAGTCATGCGGTGTAGAAGCTGCCAGTGCAATGGCTGAGTTCCAACCTGTTGTCCCTGAAAAGTGAGGGAGTTAATAACCACCAGTCCTAATACGTCTGTTTATATGGCGTGCCGTCGACGTTTCTTGCAGCCTCTGAACCCCCAATAAAAAAAAAATGCTGTGATGTTATTGCCTGTATTTATTAACACTTTTTTTGCATTTCATTTGGAGGACACAAAAAGGCAACATGCACTTTAGCAGTACAAACACAACATGTCAAGAAACTGAAAAAAAGACAAACGATGGTTAGTGCAAGTCAAAAGTGATGCGGGCGTGTCCACCTCTTGAGCGATCTTTAAATATACACTGTTAAGCTTAAAATAATGCTAACAGGGCTAATTATTTTTCTCCAAAAGCCAAGTAAGCATTTCACCTTTTCTGTTAAGAGGTAGAATGACAACACCAAATGCAGGCCTAAGGTCATGATCCTCCCCTCCACACAAAGTCCATCAAGTTAAAAAAGGAATAAAAACAAGACAATACATTCATTACCACTTATTACGATTACTGTTGCTTAATATACGTATTGCTTTGTGAACGGAAACATAAAAACTATAAACCGTCAACGTGTAAACCTAGCAGAGACATCATGGTAATTCCAACCTGCAAAAGGCCTGGAAAAAAAAAGCTAATGGTTACAAAATTCTAGCTGTGCCCAAGTTGAAGATGCAAAGCTAAGTTGCACTCTTAGAAAAACAAAGATTCTGGCCTAATCATTGCACATTAAAAATCCGTTTTAACTTATGCTTTCGGCTGAGACAAAATTCAAAGAACACAAGATCGCTCAGAGAAGCCCATTTTTCTAAAGAGTACAACTATTATTGCAAATTACACACGGAATATAAACATGACAATATCAAAAAATAGAAACTAACAAAGAATGTGCAAATTGAACAAATTTTGCTAGTATAAGTTGTTTTTTTTGTGTGAAATAAGATAAAAGTCCCCAAACAGAAATATGTTTCTAACTGCTCATTTAGCAGAGATGGTGATGTAAAATATCATAGTAAAGATGGTGTGTATGTGTTAGAGCTGGTGTTAACCCCGCGTCTGGTGATCCAACAACGAGTAAGACTCACATCACAGGGAGCAGCACAACAGACTTGGTGTAGCAGTGCGTTATAAAATCTTCTGTAAAATGGAGTTTGGCACTTCAAGAGTTTCGTCCTTCACCAGGACAATGTCGTAAGAGTCCATGTATTTCTCCAGGCACTCCTCCACCTGTACGGAGATTACGTGAGGCGTTATTTAAGGTGGTTCCAGACCTGTCAACGCTGAAGAGCGCTTTCTAAATAATTTCTAAAAAAACCCCTGCCATTAAACAAACACGGCACATTCTTTCCCATTTTTTAAATAATGTGTTATTTTTACCACGTAATATTTTGAAATTTATTATTTTACCGGGATTCGCGGACAACGTAACTTACGTTGCCACCTTAATTGACGGGCTGACAAACTTCCGCTTACGTAACGCTCGTCTTACACTTAATTTAAACGTTTCTCTGTCAGTTACAAACATTTCAAATGAGCTAAAATAAATAAATAAATAAAACTCTTGCAACTACATTATGACAGTAAGGGTGTTTTCACACTTGCTCCGTTTCAGCCCTCAAAGCGAACTCGGCTCGATTAGTCAGCATTTTTTACGTATTTGTGAACACGCCAAACGAGCTCCGACCCCTCTGAAGCGGACCGAAGTGAGACCACGTCGGGAGGTGCTCTCAGTCCGGTTCGCTTGAAGTCCGCGGCGCGGTTCGTTTAACTCGCGCTTTCTGAACGCAAAGCGCTCCTGGTTCACTTCGACAGTTCTTGTTCGAAGTAAAAAAAATAAAAATAAAATAAAATAAAAAAGAAACCACACAGAATGCAAAGCAGCAAAGGTCTGAGAGCTCCATACGAATTAAGTATGAACAGAAAAAAGGACTGAGGCCCCATCTGAGCTGAAGTGGAGCAGAAAGAGAACCGAGTCCCCTTTCAAACGAACTCACAGTGTGAACCGAGTTCCCTTTCTGTTGGACCACTTCTAGAGGACCGAGTTCGGTTCCTTTAAAGAGGACTCTATGTGAAAACACCCTAAGTCATCCCTGCGCGAATGTTTTTGTGAATAAATGTAGTGGGAAAACTCCACCGCTGTAACAGCTTGCTTTTTGGGAGGTTTTCTTGGTCGAAAAGCGTTACCCGCCTTTTGCGTACTTTACATTGATGAATCGTACTTGCGTAGTTTATGGTTAAAATGCGTACCTACTTAAGTCGTTAGTTCTGTCATTTTTGCATTTTAGGCAATGAACAAACAGTGCAATGAGAATTAAAAAAATTTAAAGTTGAAGTATTTTACACACAAAGTAGATTAATGTTGATTTTAAACGTCTGTTATTTGTTAGGCCGTTGAGCAGACGCCATTTTGTTCGCGTGGAGTTCGCCTCTTTTTTTAACGAACAAAAATACTGCTAACTGCTAATTTCACATTATTTAATGAGTAAAATATCCTGTATAATCTAAAAAATGTTATTCTACTTGACTGTTCTTCAAAATGAATGAATTTTATTTGGTGTTTTTGGACGGCCATTTCTTTCTGAATCCAAACAAAACGGCAACTAAAACATTACTTCAGGCTGATAATTTAAGTTTCCTTCAACACACCGTTTTAAGGACTGAAATATTGGACTCGGACATCACGTCCAGGGGATTAACGTGTATATCCTCAGCGCCACAAGATGAAAAGATTACACGGACGTGCGACTGAGATTACAGACCTTATCGTTGAGGAAGCCGATCTTGAGGATGTTCTCTACATTGGGGACTCCGTCTGCCATGGTCAGGTCCCCCAGAGAGTCTCCCAGGAGGATGATGTTGCCGTTGTCCTTCAGCTGCTTGAAGTACTCGGTGTTCCTCAGCGCTCCGTCGTGCTTGTTGTAGACGTGGATCAGTTCCCCCTTGAAGCCTCTCAGGACGCCCTGCAGGACCACAGTGCCACCTCATGGTCAGCACACAAACCAGCGTCCAGCACCCACTGGCCCTCATTCACCAACCCTTCTTATACTTTCACAATGTTCACCAGGAGTCTGACATTCGCCTAAAGTTTTTCAAGTTTTGTTCCTCGGTAAGAGGCATGTCTGTGCAAAACATTAGCTTATTGGAGTTTCTTTAATGCCACAGCTGTTTAATATTATACTTTTTAAATGTCAATTTTCTGAGGAACAAAGAAACCACTTTACACCATCATTTAGCTTCATCTTTATAAAATTCAAGATTCCTTATTTGTCACACATTTACATTTACAGCATTTAGCAGACGCTCTTATCGCACACTGCGATTTTTCCAGTCGCGTTATTCAGCTCCTGCTTAAACTGTACGAGTGAATTGCAAGGATTAAAAGTTCGCAGCTCACGAGTCATGTTCTCACACTATACGGCCTGATGCTCTGATGCGACACGATTCACGACACGTCTGACCCGACCATACGATTGCTGATCGTTACCCCATGTATACTACACGAAGCCGAAACTCGGGCCGATCCCCAAAATAGTCGCACGAGTGAAAAATCGTCTCAAAATGGGCCAAAAATCGCACAGTGTAAGCCCGCCATTACATTTCCTAATTTCAGGGACATTTCCCCTGAGAGCAACTTAGGGTTAAGGGTCGGATTTGAACGCACAACCTCTTGGTCCAAGGGCGAGTGTCCTAACCACTAGGTCACCAACACCTTATGTAACACTATATAGCGTGTAGGTCATATTGTGGGGCACTATACATATTTTTAATATTTTCTAAAAGCTTTCTTAAATCTCCTATAGAGCAAATTAATAACAGCTCAATTTTAATCTCAGCAGTGTGTTGACGTTGGTCCCTGTAATGCATCTGCTGTAATACACCACTGTTTACATTGCCAAACAAGTGAAAGAATTACTCTGCCTCCATCCTCCAAACTCAACAATCCACACATACATTAAAACACACACACATCACTTATCTACAGTATCCACTGGTTGACTAGCGTGAAGATATTTCTCTGGAATCCATCTCCGTCTCCCGAGTTCAGTTAACCTAACGCAGGTAGGCTATCCGTGTGGCTGTGAATGCAGCGTAGGCTACCGTAAATGCAAACGTAGCCGTGACCGCACCAAGCGTCTGTGAGTGCTACGGCGATAGTCAACTTCAAAGGCAGATTTCTCTGTTTCTCACTTGGCGTGACAGGAGAAACCCGACTCCTTTGAACGTTGATATCTCAGTCATATGTCGTCCGATTCGTTCCATATAGGTATCGTTTTGAAGCTTGATTTATGCCCTTTCATGAAAACATAATACCTCAATTTTGAAAATTTGCGACAAGCGACTGGTTTTGCCGTGGAGGGTCACATTTGGTATTGGTACTGTCGCACGCTGGTCCTACGTTGCTAATTAGCTAATCTGCAGCATCAGCTGTGCTGTGGGTCGGGAAGAGCAGTGGTCCGTGAGGACTAGGATTGAGAAACGCTGCATTAGAGTACAAACTGTCAGGAGTCCAAAACCACATCACCGTTAACACTGATAGCACTCACCTAGCTGACCTTTAAAATCTTCCTTTAATCCCTCCATTTGATCCCAGATTACAAGATTCAACTAATCCAACCACCCGACTTCCTCACCCAATGAAAAGTTATTTACATTTGTCAATGAACAAAAATGCAGTTCTTATACTCACATTCTCGTCAAAGTCCATGAAGTTGGAGACGACTTTGACATTGGGGTGGTAAACGCCGGCCTGTCTGATGACCTCCTCCAGCACGTCTCCCAGCCCGGCGGAGAAGACGAAGACGGGAACGCTGTGCTCGTGCAGCCGATCGAAGAACTGCTCATATCCCTCCCTGCAAGAGCATCACACACACAAACACACAAAGTCAACATCTAGACCAGGCAAAACTTCCTGTGTTGAAAACACTTGGATATTTACCTTGCTTTATCAATGTTTTAACTGTATGTCAGAATGATAGTGTAAAACGTTTGAACCGGACTTCTATGAGGAACACAAATGATCTTGGGGAAGACTATAGTTACCGGAGACAGACGTCTGACTCTCTCACAACTTCAGGGAGTTTCTCTCTCTGTAACCGCTGCTCCACCAGCAGTGAGTGAGATTTAAAATACCTGGAAAAGCAAAAGACACATAAATATATATACTGTGTGTTACTCTGAACTATAAACCAGAACTTCAAATGTATGAGCAGAAGTGAACGAGCAGGAGGAAAAACTGGGGTTACATAGAACTGCAATATATATTGTGAGTGATTCTAGAATAGATTGGGGTGATTTTTAGGGAAGTACATCTGTATAGAAAACCCAGGAAAAATTTTCAGCTTTTAATTTAGGCTTCTCTGACTGTACTTCATCCAAGATTCCTTAAGTCTGAGTAAACTATATCACACTTCTTTTATAAATTGGGACCCTCCACGGCAAGACCAGTCGCTTGTCGCAAATTTTCAAAATTGAGTTATGAATGTTTCATGAAAGGGCATAAATCAAGCTTCAAAACGATACCTATATGGAATGAATGGGACGACATATGACTGAGATATCAACATTCAAAGGAGTCGGGTTTCTCCTGTCACGCCAAGTGAGAAACGGAGAAATCTGCCTTTGAAGTTGACTATCGCCGTAGCACTCACAGACGCTTGGTGCGGTCGCGGCTACGTTTGCATTTACGGTAGCCTACGCTGCATTCACAGCCACACGGATAGCCTACCTGCGTTAGGTTAACTGAACTCGGGAGACGGAGACGGATTCCGGAGAAATATCTTCACACTAGTCAACCAGTGGATTTACCGTAAATATTGGAGTAGAGCGGTCAAAACAGAAACTTTGAACATTCTGCTGGAATTGAATTCCTCACCTCAAGAAAGTCAGGTTTTTAGGATGGAAAGGGTAAGTTTTTCAGCCAAATTTATTCACAGCAGTACAGTACAGACCTTCCACTGTTTCAAAACACTAAAAACAAAAAATCCAAAATTTCACCCCACGCAACATAAACGCTCGTTTTTCTCGGAAACCTGCGTTGCGACAAGCGACTGGTTTTGCCGTGCAGAGTCACAAATTAGGGCTGGGTGATATGGCCTAAAAATAATATAATATTTGTAAGTTACATCGCGATACACTGGAGCATTTAGTGAGTGATGGCGTTCCACACTGTGTTTTCGTGCACGCGACAACAGAGGGCAGTGCACCGCTAACGTGAGGATTTTTACTTGATTCGTTCATGAATATAGTCATGTTCTACACTGCATGTGGAACAAGCCGAGATACACAGAGTATATTGAATATATCGCCCACCGCTAGTTAAAATTATACGTATAGTGCGGCCATGCAGACGCAGAGAAACTGTGCGTCCGATACACTCACCACTCCACCATAAACGGGTACTTCTCTTCCATCGTCAGATGCGGGTCGATCTCAATAGGATAGTACGTGTCTTTCAGCTGAAATAGCTGTTGGAACAGAAATAAATGTAGTTAAAATATAGAAACGTTTCAACAAATGTATGCATGTATTTCACAACAGAGTTCGTCAGGTTTGACAGCGGAGACGTTGTACCTTTTTCCTGCATTCCTCTGTGACCAGCTTGCAATTATCAATAACGTCTGTGGGAGAAGGAAGGACACTGGTCAGCGCTGTGAGACTCATAAGTTAATCTCATGTTACTGAATATTAATAATTTTATTGATATCGATTATCAGTAAAGAAGAGCTTCATCTTCATCTTACTGTGGCACGTTGGACATCGTTTCCCATTGATTGCAAACTTGCTTAACGTCATGTCAAAATCTGTGATGATCTAAAAGACAAAGCAGGTGAACATGTAAAAAAACATTAACGTTAAATATAAAAAGCTGCCACAACAAATACAAACCGTACATTCTATACATTCTATCCAAAGTACAGAGAAAATGTTGAATATGTCACATTCGCTTCATTTCACATTTTTAAAAAAATATTGGAACGTTTTTACGTAGAACTGAATTCTGAACTGATTCCATTAATTAAATTTCAGTCCCGAACGCTACGACGTACCTAAAAGTATAACAAACCCACCCTTCAGGTTACTTTAAACTTATGCTTTAAAAAGTGTCGACACATCAAGTGTAAAACATTCGATGAGAGGGATTTGGATTGGTCAGAGTATTGATAAAGCTGTGATTTCATATTTTCATACAAGATTGTGCATTCATTAAATACTGTGTATTTTATGAGTCTCTTTGTTGTCAATTCACTGTAAGGAGGTGGAAAGTAAAGCTATATATCCACACTACCAGTCAAAAGTTTGGACACACCTTCCCGTTCACTGTTTTTTCTTCATTTTCATTACTATTTACATTGTAGATTCTCACTAAAGGCATCAAAACTATGAATGAACTGCGTAAAGGCTATATGACCAAGAAGGAGAGTGATGGAGTGCTGCGCCACATGGCCTGGCCTCCACGGTCACCTGACCAAACCCAAGCGAGATGGTTTGGGATGAGATGGACGGCAGAGTGAAGGCAAAAGGGCCAACAAGTGCTCAGCATCTCTGGTAGGAGTGGACGGTATAAAAGGTATGCGATATAAATTTGGCCAACGATAGAGATTTTGATCATACCGGCATACCGCTGAAATTTCCGCTCCTCGCCTGCGAAAATGACGTAACCGAGTCACATCAAATGCGCGAAAACCACACCACGAGGCATTTGTTTTCGGAAAATGGAGAGAAGAGAGCAGCTCGTTAAGAAGACCGGTGCAACGTCCATAATCTGGACATGGCTTGGATTTAGGGTCTCGGACACTGAGCAGAAAAACATATGAGAGAAGCCAAAGAATGCGCCATTACTTTCCGGCCTGGGCCCGTACGTTTCGACAAGGGAACCGCTCCGCCTGCCGCTCGACGGATTTGGCCAAAAACGTCCTTTTTATTTGATGGCAGAAATGATTAAAGATTCTTTATTTGCCACATGCTCAGTTCTACAGGCATAATGTGCTGAAATGAACAGCTGGCTCCCTCGTGAGACTGTGCGAGTCATTGTAAATAAAAGTAAGAAATTTGAGAAAGTAAATAAATAAAGCTAAGAACTAAGTAAAAACATGAATGTAAAATATTTACATTTATATATTACATTTGAATGAAAGTTAAATGATAAAGACATTGGGCCACTTTTTTTTTTAACGTTTTTTGGTCTAAAAAAAGTTAAGACATTTAAATAATATATTTTTACACGGCTGTAGAACTGAAGAAAACTCAATAAGCTAATGTTTTACACAAACAAGGAAAGAATTGTTACTTTAAAGTAACAGTTATATTGAAATTTACAAATTGAATTATATACCGCAATATATACCGTCTGTCGCCTAGGGCTCAAAATGTACCGCAATATGATTTTTTTGCCATATCGCACAGCCCTAATCTCTGGGAACTCCTTCAAGACTGTTGGAAAACCATTTCAGGTGACTACCTCCTGAAGCTCATCGAGAGAATGCCAAGAGTGAGCAAAGCAAAGGGTGGTTATCTTCAAGAATCTGAGATATAAAACATGTTTTGGGTTATTTCCCACTTTTTGTTGACTACATAATTCCATATGTGTTCATTCATAGTGCCTTCAGTGAGAATCTACGATGTAAATAGTCACGATAATAAACAATAAAACTTTTGACTGGTGGTGTATATATGCAGGTAAACCCCGACTTAATGATGGAGACGTGTTCTGATGACACCTTCCTAAGTTGTCAATATCAAGAGAACATACTTGGGGACACAGCAGGAGACACACTTGGACATTTGGCAAAATTTCCACTAAAATTGGGCTTTGAAATGGGCGCTCGAACAGAGAGAAGTGAGCTCTGTCGATCGCTGGCGAGAGCGAGGCACCTGACAAGGCGGCAGCATCCCAACAGGACCACATGCACCGCTGCGTCGCCTGCTGCGCCAAACGTTAAATATTTTTAACTATTCTGTCGTATCACTATCGTCGTCAGCATCCGTCTCTTTACCGCAATTAATAAAACAGTAGGACGCAAAAACGCCTCGATTTGGCTGAACGAAAAAATTCAAGCAACCGTGTTTTGATGACGGTGGCGTGTTTTGATGACGCTGAACGACGCTGCTTCTCGTCATTTCGTGTCTGATTTTTCCGGTGTGATCTCTCCATATACCTGCAGTTTGGATGCTCCGCCCTTAATAAGACCACAGATGATCTGCTCGACTCGCTCTGGGTCCCTGATGTGGACCGTGCTCTTCTCAAACTCGGGCATCTGTGGAGATCAGAAAGAACACACGTCAAACTCCTGCTCCACAATCAAAATCGCCCCCCAATATGGACATGAGGCCTCCTCCTCCTCCTCCTCGTTTCAGGACACGGCATGCCACTCGGACTGGTGGAAAGGAGGAGACCTTTAAAAGGGATCTGGCCGTGCAGGAGGAGGCGGTGACCGTGTTTGGAGGACTGAAACCCCCCCCGACAAACTGTCACATCACACACACACAGACGCCAAGCAACAGCTGCTTTCTGACTCTTATATAAGTGAGGAAAGCCCAAACGCAGGTCACAACTCGCAGACGCTCGGCTACACCCAAACCCAGACTCACGGCGGGGACCAGGAGTCGTGCAGCTCAGGTAAAATGTTTGGGGAAAGGTGGTCTAACCTTACAAATGCATGTGTGTGAAACTTTATCACCCAAGACGTCAGGCACGTCCATGGTACACAGACGGCACTCAATGTGCTTTACATTAATAAGATAAAATAAGAATTAGGAGTGAAAATGGATTAATAGAAAGGGAAAAAAAGCATTAAAGAACATGACATAACTGTCAGAAGTAAAGAACCTACATTAAGCAAATAGATCAGTTTTTGTTTTTCATTAATAACAATATGATTTTTTGTAATATTTTATAAATACTTCAAAGCTTGATCTGTATTATCACTGCATACAGACTGACTAGAGGAAAAATACATTTTATTCTTTTGCAAAGGACAAATCAAACACTTTGAAAGAATCTGTAAACTTTGCAAAGTGAATATGCGAATATTACAAAAATGAAAAGTCAAACAATATGGATATAGAAAGAGATGAATAGATAAACTAGAGGTGGGCGATATATCGATTTTATCGATTAATTCGAATTTACAGTTCAGGACGATGTGTTTTTCTGAAAATCGATTTTATTACTTATTTTACGCGCGGGCGCCAAAAGCGGAACTAATGCGACGCACCGTTCTACACGGGTAAATTAGCGCGGCGCACCCAAACCCTGTAGCAGATTCACAAAGAACATGGCAACCACAGGGGAAAAGTACGGCGTCACATCAGGGCCAAAACAAGAGCGCGCAAAATGGCTTGCTGCAAAAAATGTGCGGGCGTAAATTTCACAGTCACGCGCGCAAATGTGACACTCGAGAACAGAAACTTAAGAATCGAGTGCGCGGTTAAATGTGGACCCCCCCCTCCACTCCATAATTAGACACTTTTTAGGTGAATAAATATGATTATAATATAAAACACGGAATTCAGAAGAATAAATATGGAAAAACGGAATTCAGGAGAAACGGAATTCAAAAGACATGGCAAAAGCCGGGATTCATGAACGTGCCAAAAGTTTTTGATCCGAAGTACGTGCTTCCAAGCCGCAAATATTTTTCTGAATTTGACTTGCCACAACTGTGTAATGAAACGCGCCAAAGAATCGGTAGAGAGCTGGAGGAGGAGGTGTCGTATTATTCTGCCACAACTGACATGTGGTTTTGAACCATTTATTTGCCGTCTGTAGTTTGATTTTGAGTAGGGGAGGAGAAAATCGATTAAAATCGAAAATCGGATTTATTGTGAAAAAAACGGAGATTTTAATTTGAAGCCATATCGCCCAGCTCTAAGATAAACTATAGAAATAATCAACTCCTGGATCCTAGACCACCGTCAATAAAAGTTTATAATACTAATAATTAGGGCTGGGTTCAAAAAAATCGATTCACCGATCAATATCGATTCTCGTTCTAAAAATACGATATCGATTAAAATATTCGTGGATCGATCTTTTCCTGCTATGCACTACGTCTCGCGAGCGCACAAGGAGAGCTATAACAACGTGAGACCAGCGAAACCGAAACCAAATAGAGCCATGGCTGAAGCTGCTCCGCTGAAATCACCGTCTGGCCTAATTTTATAACTAAGCAAAACTAGTATTGATGCAAAGAAATATCGAATCGAATCGAATCGAGAATTGAATCGGATCATGACCTTGTGAATCGGAATCGGATCGATTCAGGAAATCAGCAACGATACCCAGCCCTACTAATAATAATCTGGAAATATCGTGCCGTGCTTATTCGGCTTCACAGATTTTTTTTTTTCCTGTTTGTCGTTTCAGGGTTTGTCATTCGGGAACGTCGGACTCCGTGTCTCCCTCTATTCTGGGCGCTGTGGAAAATTTTTTTGTCACGGTGCTCGACCCAAACATTCCCAGTGGTAACGAGAGCGGGCGTATTTTTAAAACTGCAAACGAGAGCGTAACCTTCACCTCTGCGTGTGTGTGTGCGCATGTGGGGGGTACAATCAAGACGGCAAATAAACAAGCTGCTCTTCGACTGCTCTACGTAAAGTCACACTGATCATCATCAGACTAAGGGAACAAATAAAGGTTTTTTTAATCAAGCACGACAAACACGAGTTAAGGGTTGATTTACGATGCCGGCAGAAACTTGAAGAAATAAAAAACAAATTCCGCTCAAGGCTCCAGCCTCATTAGATATTTCCTGTAATAGAAAAATAGATTTTGGACCGAATTTATTCTTAAGATGTTCACACAAACGCGTCAAAACACAACGTTTACAACCCTGTCACATTCTTCGGAAAGACCATATCGCTCGTGTCACTCCGACAGGACTCAGGACTCCCTCTCTTTATGCAACAAGGTCAAGAGCTGCTCAAAACTTGCACGACGGAATGTTGTTTTGCCACCGCACTTGCAATTTCCCCCTTCAAAATGCGACGCAACCTATTTCACCCAAAAGCAATCCTCACATTGAAGAGAACCTGTTTGCCGGCGTGGCGTTTGTGTGCTTACCTTTCTAGCGCGTCGCCCCAGGCTCGTGAAAAACAAGAGAAGAAAATTCGGAGCGTCACACGCAGGCTTATATAGAGGCCACAGAGGAGGCGTTTCCCCCAAAATAGATTACAGATAATCCCCACCCCGCGCTGGGAGGGCTATGATGTAACACACACACACACACTTTAACAGGGCATCAAGTTGGGCCGGGCGCTATTATTCCAACCTTTTACCTCAATTACTGTAAATAAATGATTATTTGACATTTTTGTGGATGTCACTGATCGGTTTTTAAGGCAACAGTCCGTAAACACACACATCGTGAAATATTTAATAACCAGTTTTGGGTTCTAGGCCTAGCAACTGATTTGTTACCTTGTCTTCAATGAGCAAAATATTGTTTTTTAAATGAAAAAAATGATAAATGTGGACACCTTTTTTCTGGCTGACGTCTTTTCCGGAGTAGCGTCAACTTGTGGTAAGTCCCGGATTTTCACAGGACTTTTTTCCGATTGTTGTGGCCTAAAATGCCTGATTTGCGGCAGCTTTTGCGGTGTTTTTGGCGTTTTGTTGCAATAAAGTTGTGGACAAATGTGCAATTCTTTAACAATTACTTAAAAGAAATGGAACAAAACCACAGCTATTTTTATTAACCATTAATCTTTGTTATTTTTGAAGGAAAACATGAGGCGTTTTTATCACACGTTTCCTGCGTGTTCTAAACGTAACAAATAAATGAGTTCGCTAACGTTCGGCTCAGCATTTTGCGGAAACGACAATAAACAAACTGGTCAAAAATTGTGCAAAAGTTGCTGTAATTGTTCAAAATTGCACGCCAGTAGTGAATTCGTCGGGACTGGCTGAATTTGCGTTAAATCGGCCAAATCCTGGAGGTTCTGATTTGACGCTGACTCCATTCTTTTACCCCGTCGATACACAAACAGCATTTCTAACATTCGGAGGTAGCGAAAGGTCATTTTTTGGCCTGTGTAGTCCACCGTTTTTGTCCACTTGGAATCCCCATCCCTGACCTTTAACCCTTAAACCTCAGAGCTCAGCTTTAAAGTGATCAAATCAATCCACCCTGACAACATCCCACTCCACCCCCTGCTTATCCAAACCGATATGCTCGTCCAGAACGACACCGTTTTTGTGCGTCCGAGTGTTTAAAAGTGTCTTACGGTCTTTACAATGTCTGAAAACAAATTAGTTCCGTATTTACACGGCCATGGGTCAGTTCTAAGAGGTCGTTTGTGGGATTCTCCAGAACGAAATGACCACTCGAAGCTCCACCCCCCCAACACAATATCTTTTTATGTAAGAAGCAGAGGTCACAACCTTTTGACCCTGCCATATCGCATATCGCACACATGACCAGGATTCGGAAACACGCAAACGCACGTTCAACAAATGTTAGCGTACAGTACGACGTGGAGTCACACCCGGTGGTCAGTCATCAGTGGCCAACTTTTGACCGCAGTACTATTAGAGATTGATGGGTTTGTTGACCGCTGTCCACCTACAAGAGACACCGCTGTGGCTCGAACGTTCCAGGTTTGTACAAGTCAGTGTCAGTGTTTTGAGAACGACCCTCTGCTTAAATAACAGCAGGTCAACTGGGGTCACTGTGGTCAGAAACAGAACAGAAGTGACCTAATAAAGTGGCTTGTGATCATTAGGGCTGTGCCATACGACCAAAACGTCACTTTATATCTCGATATCGATATGTATATCACTATATATTAAATTTTCTGTAAATTCAGTGGAGCTTTCGCAAGCAAAATCTCACAACTCTGCGCACTCAAGGCCAAAGGTGCAACAATTTGCTTATATTTTTACATAATTGACGGTAAAAAGGTCTGTTTTTAACCTGTTTTAGGTGCCTTTAAGGCCAATTGTGGCCCCTTCGGTGTTCTGTGGATCTGAGCGCGAGAGTGCACCGTTTCGAGCGCTGCAGCCCCCTGTACGTGTCACCTTTTGAGGCGGGACTCGGCTTTCCACACACACACAAACGCACAGACACAGAGGGGGAAACGTCAACGGTCAGCTATGGAAAAGAGGCTGAAACACCGAAGAACTCAAAAAAATGACGGAATTGGAGTGTTAGTGCTAAGTTTAGAGCAGAACGATACCCACACGATTTTTATGAATCGGGAGAACAACTCTTTTGTACGTTTTGCCAGCACACGATGGACTGCACCGGCAAGAACACGTGACGACCACTTACGGTCAAAAACTCACATCAGAAACGTGTCGTTTTGCACAAAAAAATGAATGTTTTTTGTCGTTTACAGGTAAAGGTTTGACCAAAGCAGCAAATGTTCTACTGAACCCCAGCACTTTGTTGAAGTTGAATAACAGTCATTTAATGTAAAAATTCTTTCTATTGCATTGTTCTTTTTTACCATCCACTCCATAATTACGTTATAAAGATTATAACGTAAACCGCGGAATTCAGAAGAATAAAAATGGAAAAAACGGAATTTAGTAAAAAATAAAACAGAATTTAAGGAAAAAACAACGGATTTCATAGGGCCCTACGTACTGGCTTTTCCCAAGATTTCCGGCATGTTTTCAGGCACGAACGTCATTATTCCTTAAAACAACGACAGACACACATACACACTCATAACACATAAAAGAACGATCTTCAACTGGTCCAACCAGGAAAGCAAAACACGCACACACAAAACCTGGCCTTACTATGAACACAAAGGCATTAGCGGTGCACGATTCAGAAAAATCTCACGATTCGAGTACAAATCGATCGATTCACGATTCAATACACAGATGAATTTGTTCCCAGATTGCACTTTTCCCATCAACTATCAGACTGAGTCACATGTAGTTTACTAAACGTAATGCGTATGTACACATACTGACTGCATTATCTTCATGCTCACATGAAACGAGGTCTAATCTGGGCAGATTTCCACATTGCACCATCTCCAGGACTGGCGAGCTGAACCCGTGTCGGAGGAAAAGTGAACTAGCGGCATTACGTTAGTGGAAAAATATGAATCGATACTGAATCGACGGAGTAAGAACTGCGATTCAATTTTGTTTTGGCACACCCCTAATAGGCACTCTGTTTAATTGTTTTCCTTTTCTCTAACTGTGAACCTCTCCCTAATTCTTTAGGCCAGCTCTTCGGATTCCAAAATGCGTGTGACAGCAACAGCAACGCAGGCGTGAGGCTTAAATGCAAACCCGGACTGTTCCAGCTGTTCCAGAACGCATGGTTCTTGTACAAAGAGAAGACCGAGACACGCGTGCCAATACCCGCTGACCCGGTTTCCAACAGGCTGCATTCCACAGCTGTGAACGCAGAGGCATGCCTTTTCGCTATCGGTCTAAATTCGGGCCTCCGGGAGATTCTCTGCGCTCATATCTCTACGAGAGCCTGTCAAAACGGAGCAGACAGAATCATTCATATTGATCCAAGAAAAAGTCCCTCAGAAGTTCTTAATGTTAACAAGGCACTGATACTGATACTGGGAATTAAAATCCCACTGAACACACTTTCCTCAAACTTCACTAAAACTCATTAGCAAGAAGAAACCGTGTGCCTCTGACTTGGAAAATAAGTAAAAAGAGAACGATAAACACAGATAAGGACGGCTGGGTCGTTCTTGAAGCGTTGCAAAATGGCCTAGCTGGCTAAATAAGATTCTGCTTATCACTTCAAATTCTGAGTAATTCACCCAGTGACCGTGAGCAGGGTTTAACAGCAAAACACTGCGTACTAAACCACAGTATTCTTTTAGGTCCTCACACACTGCTTGTGCAAGAACGCAAAAGATATTTAAACCTAATAACCACAAAAAGGACCTAATGGCTCTAGTATTAACGCTGATGTGTCAGCAGAATTCTCTGTCCAAGAATAAAGATCAGCGGAGGCCAAATGCACCTACTGACCTCGCACCTCTGACCCACATACACATAAAATAACTAGGGATGCACCGATACCGGTACCGGTACCACCCCCCGTGCACATACTCGCACTCGGAACAAAATTCCCCGACACCTACTACCGATACCACGTGTAGAAGATATTATGTAGTTATGCTTATCGCCATGCGGAGGCTATGTAAATGCCACAACTCTTGCCAAATAAACTGTAAGCTGTGCGGAGATAAAAAAAACGTCAGCCGTCTGGAGGTACTTTAAAATAAAGGATAATGACAGCAGCAAAGCAGACTAATATTTTAATATTTAATATTTCTTCAATTGTTGCTTTTTTATGTTTTGATACATACAGGACAAATAAATGGATAAAAAAGGAGTATGATTCATTTGATAAATCATAAGGCTCAAGTGTACTTTAATTTATATTTTGGTTTTTGAAAGTGTTTTTGTTTTAGTTTAGACTAAATATTTTACTTGACGATAGAGCGCGGCTTATCGTCAATTTACAAACTTTCTGCGTATTGGTGTGTCTTGCTTAAATGAAGTGCCTATCTACATGAAGTTCAAGGGGTCATTTAAGACTTAATTTAGTAATAAAATGAGTTGCTTTTGGCCTTTCTGGAAGAGGACTGCATTTCCCACAATCCCCTGCGCACGCCTCGGAGCCGCGTCACAATAAAAGGGTTCAAAGCTGGCGTTCGGAGCGAACAATGAAAAACACATATATATATAAATATATATATATATATATAAATAAAATAAATAAATATGTATATATATATATATATATATATATATATATATATATATATATATATATATATATATATATATATATATATACAATGATGGGTGCGATTTAAATGACTTAAACGAAGCTTCGATTCTAGAAAATTTGCCTCGACCATTTTTTGTAATCAAATTATTCCAGTTATTCGAATAATCGTTTCCGCTCTACACAGAGTCTCTTCTAAGTTTCTCCTACAACCATCTTTAGAATAAGATTTAATTTTATCATCATAGTAATCGACAACAGATACACAGCCATTTTGCCAATTAGCAACAATTATGTCATTATATAATTATTGTGTTCTCTTTTTATTGTGTTGAGTTAGAGGATAAAAGGTTTGTTGACCACGTCATGGCAGCAGTATGTAAAAAAATCGCACAACCTGGCAAAGACTTTAAACATAAAAAAAATCAACTTATACTGCATAATATTTTTTGCGGAATTCATAGTTATTCAATTACGCACTCAAAAGTATTATGCTTCTTTTTCCACTTCCTTTGAGTACAGTCTTCTAATTATTGGCAGATAATTTATTTGAAATATTGCAACATAGATAGTGGATAAGAAATGACTGGCCTTTACGCAAGACTTATCAGAGATGTTAACACGTGAGTAAAATAGTCAATTGGCTAACTGGCATTTCAGTCCAAATCTCCTGACCTTTGAACTAAATTCAAGTCAACGTTCAAGTGCCAGTCCCAAGCCAAGATAAATAATGAAGATGGTTACACATCTGGGGTAAAATGTATGCTAAATTAATAAGCAGACAACAGTGATCTGCCAAAGGGTTTAGGGTAAAATTGAGAGGGCTTACCAAGAAGTTACCAAGAAGAAATTCACAAAGAGCTAGTACCTTAATGTGTCTAATAAAATTCAAAGTAATACATTTTTGGTGCTGGAGCATAGACTTCCACATTTACTGAACATATTTTACAGAGCTCAGTCCTATATTACAGATCAGTTTGGGGGAAGTCGGTAGCGTAACGGTCAGGGAGTTGACCCGTGATCGGAAGGTCACTGGATTGGAACCCATGACCTCTTGGTGCAGAGGTGAGGATCCTAACCACTAGACACTAAAGTAAGTAAGCAGTAACCAGTAGGCAGCTGGTAGCATAACATTTAGGGCTTTCGGAAGGTCATCGGCTCGAATCCTGGACCAGTAAGGGTACCACCGAGGTAAAGGTACCACTGGGGTACTCACGAGCAAGGTAGCGTTCCCAAGCAGTGTTCCCCAGGCGCTGTCATAAAAGTTGCCCACTGCTGAGGTCACATATCATTGCATAACTAGGTGAGCAGCTTACAGCTTATCTGACAGCAGGTACAGTATGTTCAAGTCAAAGTCAAAGTCAACTTTATTGTCATCTCTGTTATATACTGTACAAATGTACAGACAGATGAGATGACGTGGCTCCAGTTTTTACAGTGCAACAGGAAATAAGAACAAAGAACAAATAAGGCACACTAGAGGTCGACCGATAGGGGTTTTTCTAAAGCCTATGGCAATGCCGATATTTAGAAGTCAGGGTCAGCTGATGGCCGATATATGCTATATTCCTAATAATTAGACATTTCCCCTCTGTTTGTGTACTAAAATATCACACTAATAATAACAAAGGATACATAAAATTTCTCAACTTAACATTTATTTAACACTGATTAAACAAAAATAAACATAAATAACAAATAAAACTGTAAATGTCTAAACAATAAATAAATATATAACATCTGAACTTGACTAATAATTTGTAAACAAAACAAAGTTTTCAAGTTACACATGAGATGCCTGAATATCGGCGTACTAAACTCGGATATCGGCCAATGCTGATATTGTAAAAAATGCTAAATATCGGCTCGATATATCGGTCGACCTCTAAGGCACACAGAATAAACAATATATAAACAGAATACAAAATACATTTTAAACTAGGAAGGGAATATTAAATATAAACTTCAAACCAGAACTAGAAATAGAAGTAGAGGAGAGACAGTTTGGATGCAGTATTAACCTACAAAAGTGGAAGTTGACTTTTACACAGTTTGCAATTTTTCAGGTTTTGTTGGTGAGTTTACGTTCACAAAACCACTCATGGAAGGATTTTTTTTTTAATGTCCAGTGCCACTCTCAACCTAGCACTGGACCAATATTGACTGGAAGTCAGGAGGATCAAATCCCAGGTGAACCTGAAGCAGTTCTGTCATCATTGGCAGAGCCCAAAACTGCAGACACAAACACCCCAGCAATACTACCATGACTCATACAGTTAGGACACGAGTGTTTATTATTAGTTATGTAAAGCAGGTAGGAACTCAACAGTAATGAATGCAGGAGATAAAGACACATGTAATTAGGCTGATAAACTGTGGAGGACAACAGATGGGCAGTATTTACATGCAAGCATTTATCAGACTCTGATCTAAAGCAGAGCTGCAACTATCGATTCTTTTTGCAACTGAGTATTCTATCGATTTTCTTATCGATTAATCAAGTAATCGGATCAATTATTTAAAAAAAGACAATTCATTTTGATTTTAGGCTTATTGTAGTGTGTGAGTAGAAGTTAGCTGTACATGCTTTATGTTGTTGTATTTAGGACGCCCTGCACTACACATAGTTTGATGTGTAAATGCTGACGGTTATGAAATCAGCACATTTCTGATGAAAACTGACTCGTTTTTTAGCTTTAGGTCAAATAAAACAACTGAAAGAACAATAAAAGAACATTGTTTTATTGCTGAGTTGCAGAGTTTTTATTATGTATTATTGTCTATTATTATCTATGGCGATACGTTCTTTTTAATAAACATTTTTTAATTTTTTCTTTCCTATTGATTACACTATAACATTATAAAACTGAAGAAAAAAAAAAATCTGATCAATTGAAACTGAAGAAATACTTAGGTTTTTGGTCATTTTGAACCAATTTGGCCTATAAAATGAGCTGCTTTTGGCCTTTCTGGAAGAGAACTACATTTCCCACAATCCCCCGCATGCCCCTCGGAGCCGTGTCACAATAAAGCGTTTAGCGCGCGTTACAGAATAAACTGTGGAAAATCTATGGGAAACTGTAGAACGCTGGTTGTTGTGGTTATTTATCAGCTAACATATGCGTTTTGTCTGTAATAAAGGGGACGTTTAAACTGAACTGGAGCGTTTTAGCGAGTAATGGCGCGCTAACAACACGAGCGCTCACAAACAGGGAGTGTGTTTACATCGCAAAAATGTCACTTTTACGTGGGTTTTTTATGTATTTACTTCTGTTTTTGTGCACGGAATATCTCACAAATACTCTCACATACTGAGGGATCAGGTCTTGTCTTGATTGCGTCTCTAAAAACATTGTGCATCATTAATAGGCGTGAAACACAAGCAGCACATGCACTAGAGAGTGCAATGAATTAAACGAAGCTTCGATTCTGGAAAAATTGCCTCGACCGTTTTTTGTAATCAAATTATTCGAGTTACTCGAATAATCGTTTCAGCTCTAATCTAAAGTAACTTCCATTTCATAATTATAAGGAAAGTTTGGCTGGAGCAACTTTAGGTTAAAGGTCTTACGCTGGGGCTCAATGATGGCCGTTCAGAGCTGGATTTGAGGCTACAACCTCTTGATTCGTAGTCGAGAACCACCACAATCACCGTAGATCAACTGGCTGAAAACAGTCAGTAGTGAATGCTCTTTCCCCAAAAGGCATTAAACATTTTATGTCATCTTTGCACAGGTCAACAAATGAACATGCCAAAACAAGAGAGCATCTTTTTAAAAATGTGAAACACTGCACAATGTTTTCTCGAGTCACCCCTTATTCCTTGATATTTTGTATTCAAAGAGCATTTTTTTCCCCAGTGAACACTTGAGGAATAGTGTTTACCTACTATTTACCCACAGTATGCATGTTCTTCATTTAAAACAATGTATTTGGAAATAATCATTCTTTATTCTTTAGACATTTTTTAACGAGCCACCGTTTTCCTTACTTTAGTGAAGAATTTTTGAAACTATGTAAATGATACCAGGTAGACTTCTTTTGTAGGTTTATCCATGAAAAAAATCCGTTTTCTTTTTGCGTCAAACCAGCCTGATACAATGGGATACAAACTTTGTCTTTTTTGACACAGCAGGTCCTGAGACTGACCTATTCTGGAGACCTATTGTAGTCACTGTTGATTGTTACAGTCGTTTATTCTAGAACAGCTGCCCATGACGGGAGTTAAAACTCTTTCCATTAACACAGTTCAAGCACAAATGTTGGCCAGATACAGGAGAGTAAATATTTTACTGTATTTACCTGCTTATCATTATAAATTTGAACAGGCAAATACTGATATGCTGCTTTTATGACTTGATAACAATTATGTACCTAAGGTCCACATGAACAATATTATGAAGCCGGTTCATTTGCAAGTAGTGCGTGCCAGTAATTATATTTAACATGGAAATATGAAGGGCTAACGCGAAATGGGAAACTTTGCACACAATGCAGCCCATTTATAGGCATCGTGTTTGCCTGCAGTCTCACCGACTAGAGACACTATGTCTCTACCTAGTCAGTAACCTATTCACGTTGTATACAATCAATATTAATCCCCGCGTTCTATTTTGTCATAATAGTTTATACGATTTATGATTTTGGGACATATTAGCTGTGACCTCTACCCAGCCTCTGCATGTGGCATTGCGTACTAGCGCCCTAAACAGGGTCAAAACAACTCGTCACGTGAGCATTCCCCCATACTACGTAGTACGCTAGTGCGCCGTCACGGAAGGCGCAGGGATATTTAAGGGCGCTAGTACGCAATGGAACATGCTGCGACTCGGAAGAGGACACAACTACTACGTCATAAAATAATACAATATATAATTTATTATATAATTTAAATGTCATGACATACTAGATGTGACCTCTACCGAGCTGCTGCATGTTGTATCGCGCACCTAAAGAGTGTGTCAAAACAACGCGTTGCGGAGGGTTTCATACTACGTAGTACGCTAGTGCGCAGTTACGGAAGCCGCACTCACCATTTCGATAATCTTGGTTTTCTTCCCCGCCCGTTTCTTCTTGGTGAGAATGTACTGCGCCAGCACCACGCCACCGAACAGAGCACACATGCTGGCGCTGGCCACCGCGCCCACTTTAACCACGGCCGTTTTGTCCATGATGAAAGTCGATTATTTTAACGCCCTGAAGTCACGGATAGTCGTCTCCTTCCTGTGGCGAACATGTTCCCGCCCTCAGAGGAGCAGCCGCCGCCGCCGCGCGTGCGCACTGTCAACCACGAGCTCACGAGCGCGAACCATTGTTCCTCAGATTTATAATGTGCTATAATGTGTTTTTGTTTTAGAAATTGGACTTTTACATTTGCCAACGCGACTAATGTTGTGATTTCATTCGTTATTAGTATGAAAAATTTCACTTTCCAGGACAAAAAATTCCACACAAGGATTCCACACACTATTTTGACGTTGGTGTGGCCGGTTCCCATGGAAACGCGTCACAAACGACAGAGAGTAAAATACACGACACGTTAAACGGCAAACATCCCGTTAATATGGAGCCCATTTCCGCCACTAAAAGAAAAAAATCCGAACGAAAAAAATTACGAGATAAAAAGTCATAATTATCAGATAAAAACTCGAAATTATGAGATAGAAAGTCATAATTATGAGATAAAAACTCGAAATTCTGAGATAAAAACTGGAAATTATGAGATAAAAAGTCATAATTATGAAATAAAAAGTCGAAATTACGAGATAAAAACTCGAAATTATGAGACAATAAGTCATAATTAAAACTCGAAATTATAAGATAATAAGTCATAATTAAAACTCGAAATTATGAGATAAAAACTCGAAATTACGAGATAAAAAGTCATAATTATGAGATAAAAACTCGAAATTATGAGATAAAAACTCGAAATTATGAGATAAGTCATAATTAAAACTCGAAATTATGAGATAATAAGTCATAATTATGAGATAAAAACTCGAAATTATGAGATTAAAAACTCGAAATTATGAGATATAAAGTCATAATTATGAGATAAAAACTCAAAATTATCGACTTTTTATCTCATAATTATGACTTTTTATCTCGTAATTTCGACTTTTTATCTCGTAATTTCGACTTTTTTTCGTTCTGATTTTTTTCATTTAGTGGCGGAAATGGGCTTCCATACAGGTTTACTAGAACGGCTGAGAAACAACTTTATTTAAAAATTTATTTATAAGCATGGAAAATGTGGAAAAAGTCCCTTCAGTAGTAAGTACTTGTATAGCCATCGTATTGTTGCTGGTTACTTTCATACTTTCAATATTTTCACTCGTTTTTTCTATTATGGGTTTCATTCATTTTATATGATTCAAGTTCCATTTTGTAACAATAAACAGAAAATAGAGATATTATAGAAATAAACATAGTCTTACAAACATGACAGATTTTTACTGATGTTTCATGTTTCAAGTTCAACCTCTTAAATAAATTATACTCGTCACAGTTTATACAACTGTAAATTGGACGAATGCAATAATTCAAATTATTCAATTAATTTTCATAATATACATAAATATAGCACCTGTTTTAAAACGTAAATATTAAAATGTCATTGAAGAAATGTATGGTCACAATGAAACGAGGGTGAGTCCATGTTATTCTCCATTGATTCATCAAACCTAAAACATAAGCAAAAATAATAATTATAAAGAATTCATAGCAAAGTTTCTATGACAACACATGAACTATGACCTTACGTATACAAATACAGGAGATTTAATTCATGCTATATATTGTGTGCATATTTTGATCAATGATTACATTATGCAGTCTTGCAGTCTGGACTTACATTGTCTCCGTCTGCACAACACTTGTGTCTTCATAGATCACCTCTTCTATAACATCCACCTCAAGGCCCACGACCACTGTGTTTCTCACTAAATAGAAAAGACAACACAATGCTGATCATTTCCGTGTGTTTTTGTACATATGACTCTAAATAAGAGTGATACAGACCATTTAAATAAGCAGGAGGCAAACACTGTTGGTAGGTGACTTCAGGTTCCCATCTTAAATGTTTACACCTACATGGACATAGGCACACTTCTGTTTGTTCTGACACCACGTTTGGGCTCGGACTGGTGGGATGATGTGACGTTCCGGGCAGGCTTTCTCTTCCATTACAGGTCAGGTGGAGGTGAGGTTCCATCCAGACCTCAGGGTCCTCGCCACTGTGTGTTTCTCCAAAATCAGTTTCAGCACTAGTCATGTAAGTATTGGTATTGGTGTCAATCTGAATATATTCCTGGACAAAGTCATTATCTCCTGAAGCAAACGAGAAATGGGCAGTAGGATGAGGCAGAGAAAGAAGGTAAAAAATGTAAAGAAAACAGTAAGAAAGAGCTAAGCACATGAGACAAAAACATTTAGGGACCGTCCAAATCCAATTTTGCTGGTGTATGAGTGCAGAAATTTTTGTTTTACCAGTTGTATGGTCAAACAGGGCTTTTCTTTATACTTATATATTTATATATTTGTTGATAACATGCAATAAATCAATCGTGTGTCAGCTTCAGCGTCAGCTTCTATTCCCTCTAAATGTCGGGTGGGCTTGAACTTTGGTGAATATAATTACAACACCATAATATTAACTGTCTTTTACATCTTTCCCACATTTGCTGAACAGTTCCGTCTTAGAATATGACAACAACGGAGTGTCACATAATTAGACATACAGGAAAAAGATACAAACAGCAAATGAATAAAAAAAAAACCCTGCACAACGTCTGTTATTCCCACCTGGCAAACAAATGGAAAATATAGTGTGCTGGCTAAAAAATAGTTGCAAAATCATTTTGCAGCAGTTTTGCAACCAATTTGCACCAGGTGGAAAAGACCTAGGGGAGTGACGTAATGCCAAAATCTCTCTCTCTCTCTCTCTCTCTCTCTCTCTCTCTCTCTCTCTCTCACACACACACATATGCCATAGCCCTGCTGTGAAGGGGTATGGCAATCCTTTTTAAGAGTTCCGCCCAAGCTGGCAGACAGGAAAAAGACAGAAAATGGCAGAGAGATAAAATTTTGTCTGTAAAATAAACCATTTTATTATTTTTTATATCAAATTAGTATTTTCCTAGAGAATAATACTGTGAAAATAATAAAACAACAATTAGTAAAAACATGTTAGATTGTAATTCGCTTTTAAAATCAAATTGAATTGCACAATTTAAAAATCATCCTCATATCTTACCTGTGTAGCAACACACAGTGGGAGTTTCATGAACCCACTGAATATCACTCTCCTCCTCTGGTAGGTGACTAGACGAATGGCATCCTAATCTATTGCAGTGTCTTTCACAGCCATGCCCGCAGTGATAGTGGTTTTCTGAGCAGGAACAAGAATTTAGGTGAAACATTCCTCTACAATTTCAGAAAAGATTGCTTATTTTAATGAGCGTTGTTCCGTGGAAGTCATGAAGCAGGTTGCAAATGGTAAGGAGGGGCGCTGACTGGCACTGTATCTCCCTCCCCAGTGACAAAACACGAAATGCAGTTTCCTGTCCAGAAAGGATGTGATGTGCATTGTATTGCTCCACCTTAATTAGCTTTATTTAGAATGGTCTGATTATAGCATAAGACCAGATAGAAACATAATCCCCGGGTGAAAGAGTTGTTCAGGTGTTTAGTGAGGTGGAATGTTTGCTAACTTTCTGCCTTGTTAGGACTGATCTGTGAAAGCAAATCATGTGAAAACACTCAACTTTGTCAAGATGTTAATATATACAGTATTTGTGATTATTGTTTTGCTCAATGACTGTGGTAATAAGAACACGAGAAGACAATTGGAGTGAAATTGAAAATGGAGTGAATTATGAATTAATGATTTTTAAAAATTTTATTAACCCTAATCTTAACCTCAGTAACCAAAGCAAATCGTGTTATTCTTTTAGTCTCTCTGTAACAGCCGTTTCTTAGTTAAGAGACCTGGTACTCACATAGATAAACGTCTTTGCAAAACAACAGAAATCTGACAAACCTCAGTTTTTAATTTCCTATCTTTTATTCAAGCCATGAAATACTTAAACTCTTCTCTTGGTTTGCAGTAAATTATTAAAGCAAATCGAATCAGCTTTAAAGCAGCAGCTATATTTCAGAGTTCTTTGGAAATGAAATGAATGGAGGAGTTTTAAGTTTAACGTGTTGGTGTATCTTTATCTCTAAATAAAAGATTTAAGTCTTTTCATAATTGTGGACGCAATTGCATAATCCCATGATTTAATCACATAATTCCTTTTTTTAAATGATGCTGATGGTGATGACGATGATAATGATGATGATGATGATGATGATTATGATGATGATGATGATTATTATTATTATTAAAATTTAATACCTTTTAATGCCATAACAGGTCTTTAGAGTTCCTTGTAATCTTCACATTAACCACTAAGTGGCGCCAGAGACCAGAAGTTAAAACTAAACGTAATTTCGCGTGCAATAGGAATGATAGAAAAAATTCGAGAAATATTTACATTGAAAAAGTAGTGTCTAAATTTATGTTAGAAATTAATATATCATTTTTTGCATTACATCCTCTGTTTTAGCATTTTATAATCATAATGACATTATGGTAAGGATGAAAATGGTATAAATTAACAACTAAAATCACATTGACATTAATACTACATTAGTAAAGGTCTTTGGAATTTACCAGATTGATTGGAAAATTGTTAATACAACTGCAAATTAACTATCGGTATTATTTTTATTAGTTTATTAGTTTTATTAGTTTATTTTTATTAGTTCAACAGCTGTGAGAGACTATGATTTGCCTTGGCGTCCAAGCAGAACTGTTTGTGATTCACTCTTCCACTCTTCACTGCAGCACAAGAAGTTGCTAATATCAGATTTCACTCAATATCAAAGTTATCTATTCAGTAGACAAACCCCCCCAAAACATTGTGCAATGGATATACACAAATACACACTTAGATGAAATCAGCATCCGAGGTCGTCCCACATGTGGTCAGATTCACGTGTCACATTCTTTTGTTTACAACATGAAACTATATTATTTAATGTATTCAAAATTTCTGGGGAGAAGCTTGCTTTGGCCTGTAGAAATAAGTGACTCGCAAACAAAAGTTGTGATGAGCAAGAATTTAAATAATTTGCTTTATCAGTAGCACTACAATAGCTGAAAGTATTAAAAAATGATTACGTACAAAAACGTCCCTGAAAAATAAAGCATGTAATATTAACAGAATTTAATTATGAAATGCATTACTGAAATCAGTAAAATCAAGTCATTGCAAGAAATTTGGCTTGATTCGGTCTTAAAGTTAAGTGCTATTTATGCTTGTTTTCAAAATATGATACATTCTCAAATTACTTTAGTGAAAGTGAGTGATTATTTGTCATTGTGAACACACCACAGCACACAGTGCACCACAACCAAATGTGACCTCTGCATTTGACCCAGGAGCAGTGGGCAGCTATCAAGCGCCCGGGGAGCAGTGTTTGGGGACGGTACCTTGCTCATGAGTACCTCAGTGGTAACTTTACCGGCCCCGGATTCCAACCTTCTGATGACGGGGCGAACACCCTACCGTTACGACACGACACGACACCAACTACCCTTTAATACCAGAAGTAATGATGAGGATCAGACTGGGCCACACGTTACCATCACCTTGGCACATTGTGATCAGAACAGGTTTGGTTGCGTTGTTCGAGCTCAAGATTTTGGATTTTTGCATTGACATTGACACATCAATACTCACAGGCTGGCATCAGCAGTATTGCTTTATAAAAGGTACAACGTTTGGTTTGGCCACTACAGACAAAATTCCACTTTGTACTAACTAGACAGTACAAAGTAGAATTACTCAAGTACTGCCCAGATTGTAAGTGGGAAACTTTTTAAATCTAAGTAAGACGAGACGTTTTCCTTGCCAGAAAAGGAAATAACTTGAAGTTAGCTTGTGGCGAAAAAACGCCCAAAAAATACCCAATAACAAAGAAGCGAACCTAGAAGCTCAAAACCTCGAACCGAACAGAAAGTGGAGCAATCGGCCCGGGACCTTTTAACGCCGAACCATCTGGCTGCCATACTTCCGTCCACTCCATTGTTCATTCCCGGCCCGATGCTGCTTAGCATTCTGTGCTTTTGGCCTAAGAGCAGCAGTCACGCTCGACTGCCCCTCTTATCGGCCGCCCCTCTGGCTTGGCATGTTTTTGCTCTCTTTTTAATTTTTTTTTTTTTTTTTTTTTTGCGGGGGGGTGAAGCCCTTTTCTGCCTGCACTTGTTTTTGATGACATCATCTCCGAGCTGTCAGTCTCTTCTTCCTCTCTCTCTCTCTCTCTCTCCTTCTGTCCCCGGAGGCCTGGAGGTGTCACGCGCCGTCGCACACCAATATCGCAGTCTGGCCACCGAAAGCCCCCCGTAGTCCTGCGTTTGCAGCGTTAGATTACGGCCGACGACTTCATCTTAATCACATTTGCTTCATTTTCCTTTATCTCCCCGCTTCCCGCCTCTCGCCTCGGCTCCTCCGCAAGCAGACCAAATTCAAATGTTAACATGCTGTTGAGCTGTGCCTCTCTCTCTCTCAGGCTGCCTGCTGTGGTCAGTTGACTTGCTGTCCGAGTGCTTGCACGATTTTTCGATTCCAAGTCGACCAACTCCGGGGCATTATCTTTCAGTAGCTTGAACAGTTGTAAGCTTCAATATTTCTCAGGTATTTGACTGTAGTCTTAAAATTCCATAAATATTGTGCAGCTCCTGGTGATCGTGATGATGCTGGTTTCAGAAGCTGGTCTATTCGTCCTGCGGTGGTCAGTTCATTTGCTGATCCAGTGCATGCATTGTTTTTTGGTTCTCATAGATGACTCTGTGCTCGTTATCTCTCAGGTAGAGGTCTGATGATTGTAGTGAGGAGTTTTGTAAAAGGCCTTAATCCTAGAAATGTGATTCGGTTCACGATGATGATGATGATGATGATGAAGATGTAACTGAGTATGGCAGAGCTCCAGGTGGCGTAACTTTTCTTAGAAACCCTTTTTTGTTTATAATAAGTGTCCTTGCACACAAAAACGTCCTCACAACAGGCCTGGCGTAAGACGTAAGTAAAATATATTAATTAAAAAGAACGTCAAAGAACGTGGCAACCTAAAATGTGACCCTCCACGGCAAAACAAGTCGTTGGTCGCAAATTTACAAAATTGAGTTATGTTTTCTTGGAAGGGCATAAATCAAGCTTCAAAACGATACCTATATGGAATGAATCGGACGACATATGACTGAGATATCAACATTCAAAGGAGTCGGGTTTCTCCTGTCACACCAAGTGAGAAACGGAGAAATCTGCCCTCGAAGTTGACTATCGCCGTAGCACTCACAGACGCTCGGTGCGGTCGCGGCTACGTTTGCATTTACGGTAGCCTACGCTGCATTCACAGCCACACGGATAGCCTACCTGCGTTAGGTTCACTGAACTCGGGAGACGGAGATGGATTCTGGAGAAATATCTTCACGCTAGTCAACCAGCGGATTTACCGTAAATATTGGAGTAGAGCGGTCAAAACAGAAACGTTTAACATTCTGCTGGAATTGAATTCCTCACCTCAAGAAAGTCACGTTTTTAGGATGGACAGGGTAAGTTTTTCAGCCAAATTGATTCACAACAGTTGTTGTGAAGTTGTGGTGTCATACCTTCACTGAGCAGCATTATGGTCTAAACCAGCACACGTAGGGTAAATTGGCAATCAAATCTTCACATCCACCTTAAAACCTACCCCACACACACACACACACACTTAGACAAACGGCTCTCGCTCGCCACTACAGCCTTGTCCTCAAAGTGTCTGTGGGAAGCGCAGAAACCCGAGACCCGGCCCCTGGCGGCTCTCACTGGCGGGCACAAAGCCAAGCGACTCGTTGAAATTTTAATTCTCCGAATGCATGGTGCGGTTAGGAGGTGAAGCTCAATCTAGACGGATCATCCTCCGTACGTGACATCAGTCCGCAAGAGGCGAGCGGCTTTATTTTTTCTCTCCTTCTTTTTTTATTTCGTGTAATTTATTTAGTTTTTTTTTCTCGGGCTCCGGTTTCCGGGGCCTGGATCAGGCTGGAGGTGGAGGACGAGCAGATGACATCGGACTGATGAGGAATCGGAGGAGTGCGAGTCCTCCGATCGTCTCGATAAGGCGAGATAAGAGACAGGTGTCCTTTATTGAAGGGAAATGTCAGTTTGAAATTTTATACGCAAATCCGGCCCAACGCAAAAGAAGAGACGGAAAGGCCTCCTTTTTAAAGGAAAAAATCCCCCAAAAAACAAAAAACCCTTCCCCAATGATTTGTTATCTGAGCAAATTAACCCAGTGACCGGAGTGGACAATACGCAGGGCCGCATCAATAACTCAAGTCCTGTCAATGCCGTGAATTAAAAACCTTTTTCTGCCATTCATGGAGGCCGTCAAGTTATACGGCGGTGTCGGCTTTCCGACACCAATGCCACCGCTGGGAAAGAGTCGGACAGGAAATGTAATTAAAGAGACGTTACAGAGAGGAAGATAGACTGGTGGGTATAGTTGGCACAACACTGATGGCTTTGTAATTTCTCTTGAATATGTCAGCGGCACCGAGATGCTCCCCTTCCACCGTCGATCGCCTTACATCATGGAAAAAAAAAAACCCCTCTCCTTCATTAGCTTAATGGAAGTCTGGCTGAAACATCAAACTCTTCCTCCATATACGGCATAAAAACCCAATGACATATCACAGCGCTGAAGCTGGTTTATTATTTACTGCGTCAAAGCAACGTCGCCGCACTTTCGGCCCAAAAATTCTAACGTAGTGTGAAATAAATTTTAATCCATTTCTTTTGGCTACTGCCATTTCACAGCGTATTTCCTGGTAGAAATTGATAGCGTACAAACGAAGTTAGGCGTGTGGATCATAATATTTAAAGTCACGCGCCCACATGAACTCGACGACTCAAGGTCGTCAAAAGTACCTGGAGGTTACCGCAGTGGGAATGAACGTTCAGAATTGTTCAGCTTGAAATATGATATCAGAGTTGAACTCTCGAGTCCAGCTGCTCACCTAATCTCAGGCCAGAGAGTCATAGCAGATCATTTCTGTCCCTGTGTAACAGACGTCCAGCAGGTGGCATGTTTGGTTAAGCCCACTCGCATGTGTCCACGCTGCTTTTGGTTCGGCAGAAATGAGCAAAACAAGTTTGTCAAATTGTAGATTTCCACTAGAAATACGAATTATTTGAACGACTCAACTCCGATCTCCTCAAACCTACAAATATCTACGGCAGGGCTGTTAAAGCAGATCTTAAGAGGGCCCGGCGTTGAACCCTGTGGCACTCCACATCGCTCACTAGTAATTCCATTAAACAAAAAGGATCTTAATTAATGACATCAGACTTTTCGGATGGGTTAATCTTACAGAGGCGGATGTATTCCGAGTGTCATGTTTGTTGTCGTATTATTTATTGTAGAATTAGACCTTAAACTTTTCAAGTTTCAAGTGGCACTCGGGAAAATTTCGACATGTATTTGTGCGAAGATATTTACACCTTTTTTTGACACTCATCTCAATTCCTCCGTCAATTTTATATATAAAACAACAAATTCTAAGATGTAAAAGGGGAGGAAATATAATGATTTAAGTGAATATAATATCTTGGTGATGAAGTTGCCCAATTCTTTGATGCCGTTGATGGTTTTCTGATGCTTCTTGCGTCTTGAGTTTTTCTACACGTATTGATCATGCAAATTTCAGAATGGGACTTTCACCGGGTTAACGAAAGCTTTTTTTGGGTAACACAACCAGCTTTTAAAAAAAATCATTGCGGTCATTCTATCGAAGAATAATTGTTTTTGGCTAACGGGTTGTTTCAAGAAGTCTCGTGGTCCCATGAAGATTGAAGAACGCTTTTATAAACTCTTTTGCTTGAATTGTTACCGCAGCAAAGGTTTTAAACATAGGTTTACGATACAGCGACTGTTTTTGAGGCTAGAGGTGATACAGTATAAAAGATCAATATCCGCCCAACAAAGCAAGCAGCTGACCACACGGTGATGGTTATCTATAGGTCACTGACCTCACCGATTTCCTCCATGCCATCCCGTCTTTAAGGAAGCCGGCTGCCCGATCGGCTCGCTCCACAACAGACCTGCTTTGAGACAGCTTTAATTACTCGACGTCCGGCCGGTTTTTACATATTCCGTGGCTTTGCCGCACCGTTCCGCCGAGTATTTTTCCCTCCACTATATTGCTTTATTGCATTTCTCGCTCGCTTTCTAAACACACAATCATTACCCTTCTGTGTGTGTGTGTGTGTGTGTGTGTGAGCGAAGACCGGCGCGTCCAATTACGGCCCCGGCCTCTCTATCCATCTCTAAAATGGGCTGAAACAAATCAATGAAGCTGGGAAAAGTGGTTTTATATAGGCAGTTATGAACTCATAAGCTACAGTATGTCTCATTTCATTTCAGCGGCAGCTGAGGCCTCCAGCGCCCGTCTCGCCAACCCGCCTACACACACACACACACACACACACACCCTCCCAACCAGCGGCTGCCCCTCCTTCGCCGTGAGCCCTGCAGGGACCATTATAAGAATCATAAATAATACGCACTAATGAGATATGAATTGATTACGTGGGGAAAAGCCTGACGCTTCCCATCCATCACTCTAAATGATGTTTAACAATGGATTACCAGCCAATAATTCCTCCGATATGAGATTAAATAAAATAGCCGGGGCTGGTTTCAGCGGGCAGCCGTCTCTCTCTTTCTCCCTCTCCCTCTCTCTCTCTCTCTCTCTCTCTCTCCGCCTCTTAGCCGGTTTGCCGCGGAGGCAAAATAAATCTGCTCAATTACTGTACCGCCAATCCGTTTTTCACCGCTAAGGATATTATTATTTCATTTAGGACTTGTTCATGCATCATAGATTATTTCATTTCGCCCAGTCAATAAGGAGAAGTGCAGTATTTTATTTTCTCCGCCGGGGCCCATCGAGGAAGCCGGGGACCCGTCGGAGCAAGTCGGGCCTGGCGGAGCCCGAAAGACACCGCCTGCCTGACGTTGGGGCAACTTTTACAAAAACAAGCTAAAACCTATAATAAAGAAAAGTTCGTATTCCTCCATTAATATCATTTCAGACGGTTTCCCCAGGGTGATTCTTAACCCCGGCCGTACGCCGAACCTCAGGCGTCTGACAGACCTGAGCAACTAGGCTTTTTCTCAACTGGGGGTGATCAATCGAAACTGAATTATTGGTTCCTATAAGGCGATTCAGAACATCACCTCAATTCCAGGGAACAGTGGAAATTGGATAACGTTTGTTTCCTCGACCTGCGACAAGCCCACCCAAATCAGGTTAGAGCCCATGTTAGAGCCGGGGCCTGGATTCCTTATTTCTTATCTAATGACATCAGAGCCTGTCTTGAAGCGCCCCCTTTTTGCCTTGTGATCTGCGTTAATGTGCGTCTGGATATTTTCTGTGCTTGAAGTGCAACCCCTGTAGCTAGATCTCAAGAAGATAGTCCAGTTTTCGGTGTAGCCGCAATAAAAACCAATAAAAGAAATAAATGAACGTCAAAGAGAATATGTAGATCTCTGTTGGTGGATAAAATGTGATGATCAGATGTCGAGTGAGTGAGTGAGTGATTATTTGTCATTGTGAACACAGCACAGCACAGCACACAGTGCACCACTACCAAATGTGACCTCTGCATTTAACCCATCCGTGAAGGAGCAGTGGGCAGCTAACAAACACCCGGGGAGCAGTGAGCAGTGGTTGGGGTACCTTGTTCATGAGGACCTCAGTGGTAACTTTACCGGCCCTGGATTCGAACCTGCGACCTTCTGATCACGGGGCGAACACCCTACCGTTACGCCACCAACTGCCCAGAACCAGATGTTCTGGTTTTAGCGCAATACAGCGTACATGAAACCCACACTAAAGGAAATAAAATGACTACAGTAAAAGTTGAGTACTAAAGTACTCAAATTCCCTTCATTCCAGCTGGTGATATCCGGATTCTGGATTTGAACCTACGACTTCTTGGTCCGTAAGCAAGCAACCTCCCAGGAGACCACCACCCCATATGTAAAAGTAATCAATGTTTAATGATCTACTGAAACGGGCGGCGTGGTGCCTCAGTGGTTAGCCCTGCCGCCCCACAGCGAGAAGGTCCTGGGTTCGAACCCCGGGCCTCGGCTGTAGGGCCTCTTTGTGTGGAGTTTGTGTGGGGGTCTGGTTTCCTCCCACAGTCCAAAAGCATGCACTATAGGTTAATTGGTGACTCTAATTCGGCCCGTAAGATGTGAATGGGAGTGTGATTGTGTGTGTGTGACCTGCGTCGTGTTGACGCCTGCCCAGGGTCGGTTCCCGCCTTGCACCCGTAGTTCCCGGGATAGGCTCCGGTCCCCCCGTGACCCCACTTGGGTTTGGGCGGTTCGGATAACGAATGAATGAATGAATGATCTACTAACAACATTGATTTCATAGTAGTATCACTGTTGCCTCACAGCAGGAAGGCTGTGGGTTCGATTCCCTGTGGGGTCTTTCTGTGTGGAGTTTGCCGCTCCATACTATGTGTGAATGTGAGTGTGTGCGCCCTGTGCTGTGTTGGCGGCTGGCCAAGTTTGGACCCCGCCTCGTCCCAAAAGTCTCGGGATAGGCTCCGGTCCCCGCGACCCTGATACGGATTAAGCCGTTGAGATGATGAATGAATGAATGAATAGAACATCATCTTACCCTCACGACATAAAAGACAACATGGTGTTGTACTCACTGGTAAACTTTCTCAGGAAGTTGCAGACTTTGTGATGGGTTAGAAGGTTTGCAGGAGACACTGTTGATTAATAAATGCGTCATGTGCCCGCCTATAGTATCTTATTAGTAATCAAGCATGCACCATGACTGCAATGTTTAATTCAACCGGTGTACGTGTTTTTCCACAACTCCCAGAGCGATAGTGTCCTTGTGCTCCGCTGGGCCTTTAGAGAAGAGCAGCCATTATCATCCTCCATCTCACTAAGAACAATTAGCCGTGGTACACCAGCTCCACCAGCTCCATAATCACCTTTTGTCCTTTGTCGTTCCAAACTTTCGTGATCTTAAGGAGAACTTACTTAAATCTCAACTTTTAAAAAAATAGCTTTTTTTGGTGCTTTTTTGTTTGTTTGTTTGTTTGATTTTTGTTCCTTTTTTCCTTTCTTGCTCTTCCCTTTTTTCCCTCTCTCTCTTTTCATGTTCCCCCCTCTATGTCCCCCCTCATGTATATTCTAATTGTTGCGTCGTTTGGGATCGTGCCTGAATGAAACTTGTATAACTTGTCCTCTGAAGAGGGGAAAAAAATTAAAATAAAAAAACACACACACACACACAAAAAAAGAGTGATTATTTGTCATTGTGAACACACCACAGCACAGCACCACACCACAACCTAAATGTGACCTCTGCATTTAACCCATCCGTGAAGGAGCAGTGGGCTCCAGTCAACAAACGCCCAGGGAGCAGTGCTTGGGGACGGTACCTTGCTCATGAGTACCTCAGTGGTAACTTTACCGACCTTCTGATCACACCCTACCGTTACGCCACCAACTGCCAACTTACCTAAGTGGAGATGCTGAGGTCCACGGATATTGCAAAGTGTGCAGGAAGCTTCCGAACCTGAATATTCTTCATACCTCATGTAATTCCTTAATTAATCAACTTAATTAAGAAGGTCGGAGACTGGTAAAGGTACGGGACGCTGTCAAAAAGCTGCCCGTCACTGGAATTCACTTAAAACATGAAAATCTGTCCACACACGGCTGAATTCCCTGGTTTTTCATACAGTGCACAGGCATCTTCTGCAAATTCAACATTAATTCGAAACATCATTTTTTAAGTAAAAGCGGGTGATTATTTGTCATTGTGAACACACCACAGCACAGCACACAGCACACCACAACCAAATGTGACCTCTGCATTTGACCCATCCAGGAAGGAGCACCGTTTGTGCTTGGGGACGGTACCTTGCTCATGAGGACCTCAGTGGTAACTTTACCGGTCCTGGATTCGAACCTGCGACCTTCTGATCACAAGGTGAACATCTACCGTTACGCCAGCTTGTAGTTTATACCTGTCTTTGTAAGGTCAAGTTCTGCTCTTCTAGCGTTTTCAAATATTGGATGAAATTCATTGTTTTGGCCTCCAAAATCTTCATTAGAACTTGTGGCATTTATTATTTTATAAAACACATTTTGATAGTGGGATGCAAGCAGTGTTTGTTGGAATTTCATGTACTACAAAATTATTTATTATTTATTATTCAAAGTCAAAGTCAACTTTATTGTCATCTCTGCTATATACTGTACAGATACATAGAGAGACGAGACGACGTGGCTCCAGGTTATTTTCAGTGCAGAGAACAGAGAACAACAGAACAGAGAACAAATAAGGCAGTGGCACAAATAAGGCACATGGAATAAACAATAAATAAGTAAAATACAAAATATACATTAAAAATATACATTTTAAACTATACTTTTTTTTTTTATATAATTTGAAAATAGAAATAGAGGTAGAATTGTTAGGATGCAGTATTACCTACAAGTGGAAATTGACATTTTACACTGGATGTGCGAGAGGTAGAAAGTTATGATATGACAATTACTATATCCGGACTAATTACACGTACACGTATGTTCAGTGTATGTGCAAACACGCAAACATTTATACAGGCAGTGTACAATGTTTGTGCAAATAAGTGGCGGCAGTGCAGCGTCGTAACGACAGTTATTTGAGGAGGAGATAGTCCATACAGCAGCATGTGCAACATAGCGACGGTGATGTGTAAAGTCACTGTGAACACACCACAGCACAGCACAGCACACAGTGCACCATAATGAAATGTGACCACTGCATTTAAGCCGTCCATGAAAGAACAGTGGGCAGCTGATATGGGCAGCACCCGGGGAGCAGTCAAGAGTACCTCAGCTCTACCTTTACTGGTCCTGGGATTCGACCCGGCGACCTTCCGATCACGAGGAGAACGCCCTAATTTTAACGACAAATTTTACAAACCTGCACTTACTTTAGCCAAAATGTGACTATATAAATGTGACTATATAATATAGAAAACAATACTTTATATGTTAAATGGATATTTAAGGATATTTTGGGATCATTAATAGTTTCTTTGGTTCAGAACCATAGATTTAAACACATATTTACACAATTAATAGTAAGAAATATTATTTCACATGTATATTATAATGTTTATTCCAATATTTACGGCAAGTTCCCTTAATTTGAAATTGCTACCAAAATCATGTTCATTGCCTTTATACATATTTGGAATTATTAGAAAATGATGAGAGTCGGTTGAGAATTATTGCTGAGAGGTAACAGGTGACGAAAAGAGATTTCATGCCATGACCAGCAAGTTTTACGAGACCTAAAAAGTCCCGCTGCATGATTTAATGTGCAGTTTGGAAGAGCTTGGAACGTTCCCCATGTCCTATAACCACATTAAACAGTCATTAATCAGGATCAGATGCCATCCGTTAAGAGGAAGTGAGATACTACAACTAAATAAGGGGGATTCAAATTAGGAAGCAATCAGCTTGCGTTACGTCCGAGCCAACGAGAGTCGAGTCGAGTCCAGTCGAGTCTAGTCGGGGACGACACACTCTACCTCCCTATGGCTGGTGAGGGGTGGGGTGGGGGGGGGCGGTGCGGTGGTAGAACAAGCCCTGATCAGGCCCCTGCTTCACCGCTGGGGCCAATTTGTATAAACGAGTTTCAGATGTTGCCAATCAAGAGGAATTAAAGCAAAAAAGGAGAGAGCTTTTTAATGGAGCTTTAGGTGCAGGTGGAGTCCCCAAGTCTCTCGACTGAATGTCTCCACTCACCTCCAGCAGCCTTCATCCTCCCTCTCTCTCTCTCTCTCTTTTCCCTCGAGGACCCCGCCGACCCACCCCTGCGGATGGTGGGGAAACGGGGGGAGAGAGAGAGAGGTGGCTGTCACCGGGGCTGATTAATGACCCGTCGGAGACATGTCCAGCCACATTAGGGCTCCATGTATCTCGGGCGGCGTCCGCGCGGGCCGCCGGCTTTTGTTCTGCGAGGAAATGGTGTCAGCGCCCCACAGCCGTTCGCCCATAAGAAGATAAAGATTTACTGTCATCAAAGGGCCAGATTAAAGCGCACAATGCCGACATTGATTTTTGCCCAAAAATTCACGTTTTGGGGGAAAACTCATTCCAGGGGCCCGGGCGCCGATATGATCAGCTTATTTGGAAAGGGGATAATATGGAATCTTCTCCCCGAATGAACTTTGAAAGAAGTAAATTGTAAATATTGATTTCTGAAATGAACTGTCAATCTCGGTCGCGGCAGATTATTCCTATCATCCCGGCTCAACCTCCCGGTGACGATGAATTCAAAAAAAAGAAAAAAAGAAAAACTGCTGACAAAGTGGAGCGTATAGGATTTCTGTTAGGAGCTCGCGGCCGGCCCGAGCCGAGCGCCCGGTAATGGCTGTTCAGTTTTTATCAGATAGCGGAGGAGATCTCATCAGAGGGCGAAAAATGAAATGAACTGTGACTCCGAATCAGGATCTCTCCCGCTCTTATCCCGGCAAAAACCATCCGAGCGGGGCCGAGGGCTTTCCATTACTTCGGGTCACTTCATTACGGCGAGGCGCGCGGGGCCCAATTGCAGCAAACAAAGCGGGCCCTTCCTGTCTCACCCAGGGGTCGAGTGCGAGGGCCGGTCTGATAGGGCCGCGACGTGTCTGGGGTTATCCCATTACCACTTAAGAGGGATGGTGAAAGGCAGCAAATCTTGACCACTTGTTTGTTATCCTTTCCCCCCAACCTTTTTATTGTGAGACTTGTGTGTGTATGTGAGGGGGGGATTCTATTATTTCCCCCCTTGTTCCTTATGGAGGAATATAATTCATCTTTTCCGCTGATTGTTTGAAATTGATTTTTTTTTTCCTCCCCCACCCCCTTTCGCTGTCTGAGGTGTCGGTTGGCGTTGCTTGAATCTCACCGTGAGGGGAGAGGCGAGAGGGGAGAGGGGAAGGAGGCAGCCTGTGGGGGCCCAGAGGTACTAAAGGCACCTTGAAAGGTAAGGAGACCGATTGGATACGCAAACCTAACGCAAGTAAAAAAGTTTGAACCCTTCAGTCGAAATGTTTGAGGAACAGCAAGTGGATTATAGAGTAACTCGAAAGTAGATGCAAGTAAAGATTCCTTACAAAAGTAAAAGACTCCAGTAAAAGAAAGAAGAAAAAGGGACGATTTTTGTGGTGAAGCTCCGAGATGGAGAAGAGGAGAGAGGAAAGCTTCAGCTGAGCTTGATGTTGGTAAAATTCTCATAATAATGCTGAAGTACAATAATGAAGCACAATTACTCAAGTACTATATGCCTCTGGAAACAGCTCTACATAAAGTGGCTATGGCGCGCAGAGGGACTGAGACTGTCAGATGGCCGACTAATGCTCTCCAGCGTGAAATGATTTCCTGTCGAATAAACGGCCGGCCGTAAAACTCTGCTCTTCAAAATGATATGTGGGACTTATGTGTGTTATTGTTATAACGTAGCTGAAAGAAGGCCCATATAATAGAAGGTAGTTTTTGCCCATGACTGAGTTATGCTTTATTTTACCTTCCACAGGCGTAGCCACTGTATTGATCCCGGAGGTAGTTCAATATGTGTGTGTGTGTGGAGTGGTGGGGGGGGTACTTGATAGCTATGCGGGTGAAGGATGATGTCGGCCCGAGCAGAGAGATTTGCACGGCAGCGATAAGAGAAGAGAAGGTATAAACACACACATTCCAGAAGATAAACTTACGACTAGAACCGGGCCATTTGTTTATTTGCTTTTGTGTCTGTGGAGGAAAAAACATACTTGGTTATGCTGCACGTTCCTCAACCTGTGTTTTTTTTTTTTTTACCATGGTTAAATAAAGATTGGATTTAATACTCGGTCCCGATCATATGTGACTCTGCATGGCAAAACCATTTGCTTGTGACTGAGATATCAACATTCAAAGGAGTCGGGTTTCTCCTGTCACGCCAAGTGAGAAACGGAGAAATCTGCCGTCGAAGTTGACTATCGCCGTAGCACTCACAGACACTTGGTGCGGTTGCGGATATGTTTGCATTTACGGTAGCCTACGCTGCATTCATAGCCACACAGGCTACGCACGCCACACGGATAGCCTACCTGCGTTAGGTTAACTGAGCCGGAAAAATATCTTCACGCTAGTCAACCAGTGGATTTACCGTAAATATTGGAGTAGAGCGGTCAAAACAGAAACTTTTAACATTCTGCTGGAATTGAATTCCTCACCTCAAGAAAGTCAGGTTTTTAGGATGGAAAGGGTAAGTTTTTCAGGGAAATTTATTCACAACAGTACAGTATAGACCTTCCACTGTTTCAAAACACAAACACAAAATCCTAAATTTTATCCCACGCAACATAAACAGTCGCTTTTCTCGGAAACCTCCGTTGCGACAAGCAAGTCACATATATACAGTACTGTGCAAAAGTTTAAGGCAGGTGTGAAAAAATGCTGTAAACAAGGAAACCCCAGTCTGCTTTGGAATCTTTGTCTGGGAGAGACCTCGCTGATGCAGTATAACTTCCTTGTGTCTTGTTGCTGTGCTCAATCTTGCCATGACATGAAACTGTCTTCCACAACCTCACCTTGGCAGCAGAGTTTGGCTGTTCCTCACCCAGTTTTAAGCCTCTACACAGCTGTTTCTGTTCAGTTAATGACTGTGTTTCAACCTCTGTGTGACATTGATGATCATTAGCACCTGTTTGGTATAACTGGTTGATCATCCACCTGACTATAATCCTACAAAACCCCTGACTTTGTGCAAGTGTACCTATAAGAATTGATGCTGCTTTGAAGGCAAAAGGTAAAATATTGATTTGATTTAGATTTTTCTTTTGTTCGCTCACTTTGCATTTTGTAAATTGATAAAAATAAACAATCATTATTGATATTTCTGAAAGCATTCTTTGTTTACAGCATTTTTTCACACCTGCCTAAAACGTTTGCACAGCACTGTACATTTTACATAATTTCATGTATTAAACATTGCATTTTATCATGTATTAGACGTTATTGGATATTAACACTTTTATGCGCTTGTTTTTAAACGGCATAACATTGTTCTAGAATGAAAATTGTTCCTTATTTCAGACTTAGCGATGCAACTTTAAAAAAGACTGGTGTCGAAGGGACGTCCTCCGAAGTATTACTGCATGTACATAGGGGGCGGGCATTTTGAACAGCAGGCCTTCGTCTGATTGGCTAAATATATTGTCACACAGCGCGAGATTGCACAGAGTATGCAAATATGCCAGTTATTGCAGTTCAAGCAGTCTTTGGTGCAAGTTGCTGTCACGATAACGATAAATTTGCACACAGTACATTTATCACACAGTCCTGGCATTAAACACTTCCTTTTATGATTTATTAGGGTTGTTATTGGTTATTTGCACTTTCACGCTCTTGTTTTAAAACGGCGTAAATCTGAATTAAACGATGCAGAGTGATTTTTATAGAATTTTCTTTATTATTTTACGATTATCAATGTCAATTTGAAAATTGAAAAAGGCACATCGAAATGTAAGACATGCACTGTAGCAAAGTATGATTAATCTAGTACGATACACCTTTGTCTGACTTAAAATAGCTAATATTAGCAATATTTTGTCCAAAGATAAAGTGCAGTAAAGAAATACAAAGACAGCACTACTGCACACCACCGATCACATAACAGCCAAGCAACCAGAGGTGAACAGATATTTTACTCTTGGTCTGTCTGGTCTGGAGACCACAGCCTGCTTGATTTATTGACGTTACTGACAGAGAGAATTCCTCCTCCCTATAGCACTATCTGATATCTGTTACGCCACATTATGACGCTCCTGTTTCTATGCAGCAACTGAATTTTGCAACTGAAGCTGATTAACGCGATTTGCAGGCACACGCCAAACATCAAATCCACCCTCAACATCACCCGTACTTCAACGCCTCATCAAACAGGCATCGTTTTTTTGGTATGTTAGCAAGCAAAACTTAATCAAATAAAAAGTAATTTCTTATTATTGCATTAATATCACCTTCTGGTTCCAAGTGGGAAAGACGTACGTGTTAATGCTGAGGTTGCGAAGTCAAACGCCGTCGTCGGAAAAAAAAAAAGAGAGTGCCGCTCTCGACGGACGGATTGATTTTGATCGGGTTTGATCGCTGCTGATTGTGGAGTCTCTCTCTGTCTCTCTTTCTCTTTTTCCCCCTCGTGGGTTTCTGGGAGCTTGTGGAAGAAGCCAAGCGTCAGTAGACTCCCCATCCGAGGGATTCCATCCACGCCTCAGACTTCTGGATCCATACATCGACCCGGTCTAATGTTACAGCCTCCCAGCACATGGCACACTTAGATGACACCGATATTAGAGCTCGCTCGCAGCAACTGCCCTCCAGGAACACCGAGTCACACAATTGCAGACGATTTCCTACCTCTCACGATCCAGCAGTTAGCATGATCTAGTTTGGCTCTTCATGTGCTGTTGGAGGGGTTGAGGCATGACTTGAAATCCTAACTGTGTTCAGTTTCTTGTGGTATTTGGAGACTTTGAAAGACCTAGAGTCTCACGCTTAAGTAAAAATGACGATCATAAAGGTATTAAAATGTATTTTTTGTATGTTTTTTGGTCTAAAATAATAACAATCTAAAGGTTATTCATTACAAGACATTACAAAAAATATGTCTTAATGATATAGAATTGTTGCCGTCATTCCATACGAGCCTATAGATGGCTTCATTTAGCAAGAAAAGAGTTATTTCCTGTCACTGCAAACTAAATTATGATGCAAAATATTAACATTGTGTGACAAGTAATGGCAACAAAAGTTTGAATTCACCCAATATAAACATTTTTGCTGCCGTTAGTAAAGAATAATAATCACCAGAAATACTTGACTGAAAAATCTTAAAGTGAATAAACATTTGCGTGCTTCAAAAATGTCAATTTTCAAATTCCAAAAATGGTGAGGACCTGTTCGAACATGTTTGGCTGCATTGTACAAACTCTACGTTTAGGAACAAGTACATTATAATTATAGTCTTGTAGTTAAACTCAGTCTAAGTAATACATTCTCATAATAATTTTTAGCGACAAAATTAAGTATAAAGTATAGGGTCCAAGCAAAAGTCGCAAAAAGCAGCACAAAAGGGGTCAGCACTGATCGCCAGCAGTGTCTGGGTAGGTACAGTGCTGTGCAAACATTTTAGGCAGGTGTGAAAAAATGCTGTAAACAAAGAATGCTTTCAGAAATATAAATAATGATTGTTTATTTTTATCAATTTACAAAGTGCAAAGTGAGCGAACAAAAGAAAAATCTAAATCAAATCAATATTTGGTGTTACTACCTTTTGCCTTCAAAGCAGCATCAATTCTTATAGGTACACTTGCACAAAGTCAGAGATTTTGTAGGATTATAGTCAGGTGTATGATCAACCCCCCTCCCAAACAGGTGCTAATGATCATCAGTGTCACGCGTGGGTTGAAACACCAAGACGTTTGGAACAACCTACCAGCCGAGTTCCTTCAAAAACTGTGTGCAAGTGTCCCTAGAAGAATTGATGCTGTTTTGAAGGCAAAGGCTGGTCACACCAAATATTGATTTGATTTAGATTTCTCTTTTGTTCATTCACGGCATTTTGTTGATTGATGAACATAAATGATTTACACTTCCATTTTTGAAAGCATTCTTTGTTTACAGCATTTTTTCACACCTGCCTAAAACCTTTGCACAGTACTGTATATGTCATAGACACACCCATACGATGCTGATCTTTATGACATAACGATCTCAACATGCATTTTCCTTTTCTATAGTCACAGAGGATTCGAAAGCATCCCTCAGACTATTTTTTAGATCTTCACTTCTCCAAAAATGATTAATTAACGATTAATCTTGAACTAATATTTACTTGTGTATTAAGCCGGTCACCCAGAGGAGGATGGGATTTGAACCCCGGGTCGGCTGTATGGTCTTTCTGTGTGGAATTTGTGTGCTCTCCTCGTGTTTGCGTGGTTTTCTTTCTGCCGTCCAAAAAGCATGCACTGTAGGTTAATTGTCGACTCTAAATTGGCCCCGTAAGGTGTGAATGTGAGTGTGATTGTGCGCCTGCTCAGGGTTGGTCCCCGTCTTGCACCCGTAGTTCCCAGGATAGGCTCCGGTCCCCGTGATCTCGATAGGGATAAAGCGGTTCGGATAATGAACATGAAGTAGTATCTCAAATTAGAAATAATTATATTTAGCGACAAAAGTGATGCAGGTCGGAATCTTTGTGACAACCGCGCAAGTAGGTTTTAAGAACAAATTTCTTCTTAAGAACGGTTGGTGAAGGAGAGCGTTAAAATGGTTTCCCTCTTCATTATATATCTCGCTCTCAGGAGCGTCCATGAAGTGTTCTTTCAACGTTGACCGAGTAGCTGAGAGAGTTAAAAGTGACGGAGACGCAGCACAGGTGTGGACGGATGAATCGTGTGTCTTACATGTCTGGAATATCACATGCCATGTGATAGTCCCCATGAAGAATGATGAGCACTTTCACTAATTGAGTCACGTTGACCCTCATCGAAATATGCGTGGGCTTCACAAAGCACATTACACATAGCAAATGTCTCCTGCGTGGGTCCGCTGCGTCGTTTCTTTGAAAGTAACGGGGGTTAAAACCGGACAAGACGGGATTTTGATTCTGTGCAACAGCACTTGAGAGAAAAAAAAGAACAAAGTTTCAATGAAAAGCAAATTAAAAAAGAAGAGGGAAAAGAGTAGGGGACAGCAACTAAGTCATAGCCTTCAGTTACGACTCAGAGCACAGGGCAATTTAAAGCCCTGAAATGTGGAATTAGAGAGGATTTGATGCGTTTCAAATGAAAAGAGAGTGGGGGGACACCATCGGTGGCGTGCTATCTTCAGGCGTTATTTAAGTAATGTCTTCTGGCACGTTTGATGCATGGAACTCTGAGGAAGAAGAGATTTCGGGCGTTTTATTTTCCTCCCCTCTTACCGCTTTATCTGCTCCCCTGCCACTCGGAAAAAAGGCCTGCTCCGGCGGCGGAAAAACAAGGCCGCGTACAAGTCGATTCGGATCATACAAATGGCGTTATTTGAGCTATCTGGATATTCACTTAAACAACAACTGAATCAAGCGCCGGGCCCCCGGCGGACCTCATTCGGGGCCCTTATCGGCACCGCAGCCGCCGACAGATAACTTGATTTGCTTAAGGAGAGAAAACAAGAAGGAGGGGGAGGAAAAAAAAAAAATTCCAAAAAGATATTCACGCTGCTCGACTTTGGGCCAAAAGTCCCTCGACGCTCCATTTAAATGGGCTCCCTCTTCATTATATATCTCGCTCTCAGGAGAGTCCATACAGTGTTCTTTATCTAGACCCCTTACTCTCACTCTCTCTCACTCGCTCTACGCCTACTCCTCCTCCTCCTCCTCCTCCTCCTCTTCTCACGGATAGGGAAGCGGGGCAGCAGACAGCATCATCAACATGCATGTGGAGTTGTGTGTCATGCAGATAGCTCCTCTTTTTGGTAATGGAGGGAACGGCGATCGATAAGGAGCCGGAGATGGCGACGGGCCTCTTCTTGGGCCGCTCTCATCCCGATGAATAATGCGCCTGTCATAATAGCCGGGATAATTTAACGCTGACACCTAAGCCAGGTGATGAATGGGCTTGTCGGCCAGTGGCACTGACACCGTCCCGCCAAACGCCGTCCCCCAGCTGAAGTTTGGCCATATTCGTTTTCTGCCACCCAGTGACTAAAGAAGTATTAAAAGTAGAAGTAAAAAAGATGGAAGATTTTTTATTCGTCACAGTTCTACACCTATAACATGCTGTAAAATCCACCCTGATATATTGCTAGGAATTGGGAAATGAAACAAAAATTAACAAACAAATGAAAAAATGTTTTCTAAAACAGACATTTATACAATAAACTGTACATATATACCTGTTAACGTACATGGGCATCTTATGGTATATTATGGGAAGGAAAGGCAAATTAAAATAGTTGACAGTTTAAGTGAAAGAAATGTTACAAGAAACTAAATTTAAAGAATATACTGTATATATTGATCGCTTTTTTGGGGAGTAACGGAATACAAGCCATGTTTTGACAAAAATGATTTGCTGGCCACCTCTGGTAAAATCGTCTACATCCTCCTCCTTAAATATTTTTAAAAAGCAGCTAAACACGCACTTTTTTACCCTGGCTTTTACTTAATAGTCGCTGTTTTATGTTTATGTATTTTACTTCTTTTATGTATGTGTTGTGTTGTTCTTATGTGTTTTGCCTGGGTTGCTGCATGTCTGGGTGTGCCCATGTTGGCTAACTAGCGTGCAGCTGGTGTTTCGGTTGATTTGTCATTACTCGTCCCTTTTTATCATAAATATTGTATTCTATTGTTATTTTTATCATTATGTCTAATTTTCATATTTTTATTTGCTTTATCTGTGCCTTTATTGCTTGTTTTTACTGTTCTCTTTGGAAAGCACTTTGAGCTGCATTGAGATGTATGAAAGGTGCTATATAAATAAATATTATTATTATTATTATTATTATTTATTATTATTATTATTATTATTATTATATTATTATTAAACAGATCCTACCCCTGAAGATAATGGCCTATATCAAGAGTGTGAATTAGGCCATTTTATTTTTTTTTAAAAACGTGAAAATATGAACATTATTTTAAGAGGGTGAACAGGTATTGAACAGGTAGCATAAAATGTATTATAAAAATCAGAGTTCAATCTTAATACTTTAAAATATTTGCAATTCCTTATTGAATGATTAAAAGCTTTCACATTTTTTTTTACAAATTACGGTTTTAACGGAATAGTGTTTTTCCTTTACGTAGAATGCAGTCTAGATATGGCAGAAAATAAATTTATGGAACATTTGTAGTGTAAAAACTACATAATTCACTGCTTTAAAATTTTGCCTTGCATGTGAAAAAGAAATTCAATTTGTGCTGCAATTTTCCCATTTTTTACACTACGACTAGAGCTTGGATGAGTGCCTCCTTGCAGCCTCCCCCAGCGTGAGCGCATCTACAGTACCTTCACGTTGGCTCGTGCGGACACTCGCTTGTTTGCCGTTCACATGGGACCTCGTGTACAGAGAGTGGAATTGATTTGATTCCTACCTCCCTTATCAGAAAATGTTTAGGAACAGAGCGCTTTTTATGATTTATTACTTCAACGCAATAAAGTCTCTTGTTGACAAAAAAAAACCCCTGAATGAACTGGCTTCTTATCCACATTTCCACATCAGCGCTTCAGCCCAAGACCAAGTATTTCTCCAAAAAGATATTTTGATTTTGTTGACAGAAGGTATGGGGTAAAAATGACGATAATGGAACTGATAAAAACTGCAATTATGATTTTTTTCCCCCCTCCCAAGTCAACAGATGGTTTGATAAATGCAACGTGTTTGAGAGTTGGAGTTGGTTGAAGATGTGTCTATAGATGGTGTTCAACGCGGATAAAGTACCTTTTGCCCTTTTCCGAAATCCAATTGTCGGAGGCCTTGATGCCGGAGAGAGATACCAAGCCTTTAAAAATATGAGAGAGTGGTGCAATTGGCATTTAGTAATCTAAATGTATGATAATCGCAAGTTATTACAGGACAACCTTAACGCTCCCCTCGCATTATCTCCAAGCCAAAAAGAACGGCACGGGAGCTTTAAGGACAAGACCTGAATCTCAAACTGCGAGAGCCAGACGGGGTTTGACTTTGCCACGTCTGTCGCCTGCTTAAACTGCCTAAATATTTACCTGTAATGTTTGACCCTCAGAGTAAATACCACCATAGAAATCGATGTCAAATCAGAAAGGTGTTCCGGGTGCCTCCATATCGGTGAAAAACCCACTTGTGAGGTCAATTGAAAGTGATAAAGAAAGATTGACCTGCATGCTCTTGAAAAGTTACATATAGATGATTCGTGGTTGTTAGAATATTGAGTAAAGGCAGTTTTTAACGGTGGTTTAACGGTAGGCTATTCGCCCTGTGATCAGAAGGTCGAATCCAGGGCTGGTAAAGTTACCACTGAGGTACTCGTGAGCAAGGTACCGTTCCCGCTGCCTGCTGCTCCTTCATGGATGGGTCACATTTGGTTGTGGTGCACTGTGTGCTGTGTTCACAATGACTAATAATCACTCACCTTATGAAGGCCAAAATATGTCTATCATATACATCTATGTCAAAGGTCAGATGAGGTGAATTTGGGTTGTCGTGTATATAGTTTTATAATTGGAATTATTTGATGAACTGAATAATGAAAACCATAATGATGATGTTGGGCAGCTAAAATCTGCCAAACGTCTTTTAAGGGAATCATTAAGAGCTAATTATATTTGATGAATAAATCCCTTGATGAACTTTGAGATGTTGTGTGTGGTAAAAGTACTGTATATTAACTTGGCCAGTTGGTGGGAGTCATCATTGTTATAGAACGCTTAAGGCTTCCGCATTAGACATTTCACAAAGCACTCTTTCAAACTTTACCACTTTTATCGAGAGTAAGCATTTTTTCCCGTGTTGTTACAACAAATCTGCATCCTTTCATAGTCTTTTATAGATCAAAGACCAGGATCAAACCCGGAACCTTCTTGCTTCTGTCTTCTTGTACCAATACATTTACAGATACATTAATGGCATACGTCATACATTCTTCTCCAGAATGACCAGTGTGTAGTCCATTAAGAAAATGTCCCTCTTTGAGGTTCTACCATTTTATAGAAGAACATTTACACAAGAAATATAATGAAGTTTGAATAAAGGCAGAACTTGATGGGCTGGTGCCAGTGCAGGACATGTTCATTGAGTCACAGTGCGCTCTTGGAAGCTGCAAGGTGGAATTGGGTGATGTAGTCCACCCTGGTGAAGGTGGAAGCAAAAATCTGTAGCCGTGAAATAGCACTTTTTCTCTGTAGCTTGTAGTTAAATCGATATTAAATCGATATCGAAGTCAGCATTCTGGCATCTTAAAAACATAGCTAAAGTCAGAGATTTTGTGTCCCATCAAGACCTTGAAAAACTTATACGTGCCTTTATCTCCTGCAGGGTTGATTACTGTAATGCTCTTCTCACCGGGATTCAGCTCCAGCTCATTCAAAATGCAGCTGCCAGAGTTCTAACCAGAACTAAGAAAAGAGATCACATCACGCCAATTCTCAGGTCCCTGCACTGACTTCCAGTTCAGTACAGAATTGATTTCAGAGCTAATTCTGTACAAGTCACTAAACAGGTTGGGCTCTGGTTACATCTTTGATATGTTTGATGTGTATATTCCTGGTAGGTCCCTAAGATCTGCAGGATCAGGCCAGCTGGTGGTGAAAAGAACTGAAACTAAACACTGTGAAATGGAGTTTTTGCCACTATGCTGCCCAATGCTGGAACCAAGTGCGCAGTAATATCAGATCTGCCCCAACTGTGGCAAGTTTTAAACGGATGCTAAAAACGGCACTTTTCTCTGTTGCTTTTCCCACACTTGAGTGCTGAGCTTACTGCAATATTTTAAATTAACTGTGCCTGATTTTTAAAATATTTTATAGCACTTTTAATCATTTTATTTCTATTTTATCTTTATTTTTATTCATTTTCTCAGTACTTTTTCTTTTTATCTTTACATTAAACTTTTAACTAATTTTATCTTGTTTCTGTAAAGCACATTGAATGACCCATGTGTATGATAATGTGCTCTATAAATAAACTTGCCTTGCCTTGCCTTGCGTAGTGTAGCTACCTGCAATATTAAAATAGTAGCATGGCTGTAGCTTGGTGATATTTAATGTTAACTTCCTTGAAAGTGTAGCATTACCCGAGATTGAACACCAGTGAACGCCAGTGGCTGGAGTTTTGGTAATAATAGCCAAAGATACATCTGAAGATCTTTAAACTCACGTTTTAACGAAATCACTTTGTCATCTCATTCTGCTATGTTTATTGCGCAGAGTTGCACCTTTAATCTCGACCAGTCTTTGCTTCATTTGCTATTTTCGAGGAGGCATTTTCCCCTCATTGAGCCTTATGTCAGGTCCTTGCCTAATAGGAGTGATGTAAGCTGGCAAGTTTAATTTGGTGTGATCCACCCACAGCCTCACCTTCCAATGATGTAGTCTTGTAGTTCAGCGTCTGCTGTGCATGTAAATTGCGGATCAGATTGCCCACATCACATTTAGGAGGGTTTCACCCGTAGACAAGCTTAGACAGGAGAAATGGAGAGGCTGCGAGGGAGACATTTACATAGACCTACTGACGAAGTGCGGTGAATAATGAATGGCTCATTATGTGCTGTGCTCCTACCTGACTCAACATACCACGTCAACTCAACGGGCTTTCTTTGGGTTTAGAAGTGTGAGTTTAGGGGTTGCCTAAATACAGTACCATGCAAAAGTCTTGAACTTATATAGACATTTTCTAGGAAAATCAGACAAAAATGCGCTAGAGAGCCGAACTCTCTGGAAGTAGAATAAAATGAAAATGGAAGTTTCTTATGACGTTTGAGACACCTCCATTAATGCATACTTAAATAAATACTTATACAAAACCTGTAACTCATAATATTATAGTTTCTTCACTTTAAACTAGGTGAGATTTACAAAAATGTGAAATGTTAGATTCTTCAAATTCTTTGAAACTTGCTTTCTAATATTAATCAGTTCTGCAAAACCAAAATTGTCTGGTTTTGTAATAGCTTTTCTAAAAAAATGTGTTAAAAGTTGCAATTCAAAGTTGTGGAAGGGAACAAACCACTATGCGCCCTGCAGTATGTTGGCACCCGGCCAGGGTTGCCATTTGCCCTGGCTGAATTTGCGTTATTAGTGGTCATCGCAACATCGCGAAATCCTGGAGGGTCTGATTAGTATCATGTGTATGTGTATCTAGCAAATATATCATGACTTTTTAACCTGTAGCGTGCTGTAGCTCTTTCATTAATTTAAGTAATAAAATGTTGTGTTTTAATGTTTCAAAAATTAATTATCATTATTATTTTATCCAATAGCAACAAAGTTGCTGTCAATTTCTCAGAGGTGTGTAGTGTATTTTCGGGTGTGTGTGTTTGGTGGAAAGTGAAACTAGACTGTAGCAACACTGTCACACTCAAATACCCACGCTCAGCCAACACACACCTCTGTGTAATGTAAAAAAGCCTGTACTGTATATTAAATATCTGTAACCAACTACATGCCATAAACAAAGTTTTTGGTTTGTCCAGAAGAGTGGTGACACACATCCACAATGACATAATTTTTCAAGATAAATTATTACATAACATTGTGAAATTAATAAATATGCTTAATATTGAGATCTTGACATCTTAGTAAATGCATCGCCACCGTTAATTATGAATTAAGAATTACCAGGACCTTTTCAAATTTTAAGAGTTCGCTCTTGAACCGCCAAAACGAGGCCCGATCCGACTGCCGTCCCTCCAACCGGTCTCCATCTCCCTCCCTCTCCTCCTCCTCCTCCTCCTCCTCCTCTTCTACCCGCTGGCATCCCCCCTGGGCGTCTAACACTCTCATGGTTGTGCACCTGGGGGAAGCTGATCCCTATTTCAGATAGCACCTCATCATCTCTTATCACTTACAGCTGTCCACCGGTAAACAACTAAACAAAAATAACGCCGCAAAGCAAAGACGGAGAGAGAGAGAGAGAAAGAGCGAGAGAGAGAGAGAGAGAGCGCGACTTGCCAGTCGGCCTCCTTCATCACTTCGCCCGCTGTTTTTGTGCTCCGACTTTCATCCTTTTCCTCAAAACCAAATCATACCTGCTCATGCTCTCGCTGAGTTCGAACTGGAACCTCGCAGTCTGAAGTGACTTTTTAGTTTAAGTTTCTTGCCTTCCAATATTTACTTTGTCCCTGAGGGTTTTCAAACTCGTTCAAGAGTCTGGACTTAAACCAAGGCTAAATTCAGAGCTTGCTAGGAGTCACAGTAGGGCTGGGCAGTTAATCAAAAATGAACCGAAAAACGACATTCAGAACCTGTAATTGACGTTCTGCCCATGACGATTATTATGGTTCTTTAAAAAATTCTGTTAATACTATTCCCAGCCTCCTTAAAAACAAAATACAGTGTGTGTTGTCGCATGACTCTGTGAATCTTCATGTATTTTATGCACTCTTTTATCTGAAAAATAATATCCCAGCTTTATTCATGAAGCATATTTACAGTACAAACCTTGTCATTGAACTATGAGGGCAAAAAGAAAACAAAATAATTGTTAATGAATCGTAATCGTGATATTCATTTGATATTATATCGCCCAGCCCTAAGGTACATCCCCTTGACGTTTAAGCTAGTGTGCTTGTCTAACGCACCGGTGTGTGATTAATATAATAAGCTAACAATACGTTTTTTAACTCCCCGTCCTAATTGGATCAGTCATTTCATTATTATAAATATTAGGTGTGCGTAATAGGGAACACTAATTCTTTTGACTCGACTAAAAAGGCCCCGGCTGCAAACAGGCATGCTAATCTAATTAGAAAGCTAGCGGAGCCGAACGACTGCATTTTCTCGTACTTAGCATGCAGGAGTCGGGCGTTTTTTTTCCCCCTTCTTCTTCTTTTTTTTCTCTTGCCGAGCAGATGTGCTGTGAAATTAATTTCCTCTGGTGTAACCGGAGACGCTCTTGCCGCGCGTCTCTGTTATGCAATTTCCATTTCACAGATGATAACCTATTATCACTTTATTCAAGGGAAACACGCTAATGGCCGAGGGGGGAGGAGGAGGAGGAGGAAGAAAAGGGGGGGGTGTGCGTAAGGTTGAATTATTCATATTTGCTCATTCCTATTCCGTGGCGTAGCCGCGCTCTTTTCATGCACTGGGAGAGGGCTAATGTAAACATGACCAGATCCTTGTAAATTGGCTTGTAGAGGAGGCTGTTAGCATAGCGCCTGGGGACCGATGCTAGATGAGGATAACGGCTGATATCTGTAGCGTACAGACTGCAGCAGTGTGTCTGTTTTGTGAGCGTGTGTTCGTGTGTGTGTGTGTGTGTGTGTGTGTGGCATTTCCAAAGTGTTTCCAGGTGTTAATGTGAGCTAACTGGCGATTTTCACCAGAAGTTAGCATCTATGCTAATTTTTAGAAGGTTTACGTGTTTCACTTCATGAGGCACGATTTTGAGATTTTTCACTTTTTAATGCCGACAAGTTTTACCAAAGCTCCTGTGAGACAGCAACGAGATTTCAAGTGGCCCAACATTTGTCTCCAAGCGTAAAAAACCACACACACACACACACACACACATCTCCACTTAACCCTAATATTAGCCTCAGCAACCAAAAGCTAATCTTTTTACTCACAGTCTTTTTCACATAAAAACTGGCGTTTTTCTAAAAAAAACATTTTTTCTCCCCTCATGAGCACTAGTCCTGATATATGAATGTCCGAACAAAGCTACAAAATTCTGACAAATCTTTTTTCAATCTTTTAAGTTTTCAATCTTTTAAGGAATAAACAAACTAAACAACGGCCCCAACCACCACACACATTATATATACATACATTTTATATCTCTGATACTGATAAAATTTCAGAAAATGCAACTTTTTGGACAAATTTTGACATTTGCACAATATCACATATTTCACGGATATGCACAATTTTACCTCATTTTTACCTCATGCTAAATTTGCTCATGCTTATTTTGTACATCTGACATTTTTGCACATGTTTGTCTTTTTCTGTTCTGTTTTGTCTTTACAATATCCTGGAAACTATAATGCACAGTCACTTTTGAAGCATCTTCATATGTCTTCCTGCTGTTCCTGTTTAGTGTACAGAGATTTTTATAGTTTTTATAAGTATTTAAGTGTGTACAGATATTTTTATGGTTCTCATAGGTATTTAAGTTTGAGTCTTCTAAATTTTCCTTTTCTTATAAATTTGTGTTATGTGTAATCTCTGTTTATATCTTTCTATTTTTTATATTCTACGCACCATGGGGTGGGGCCGGGCAAAACGGCATTTCAATACACTGTATACTATGTAAATTGTTGTATTGACAATAAATCCCTCTTGAATCTTGAATCGTGAATCTCTGTTAGGTCCAAAAGTAAGTTATATATTGAATATTGACATATGTATAAAGGTTAATTGCTGAGGACACATTACAACCAGTTACTAGTCAATTGTATATTGACAAAAGCAAACATTTGCTCATATCTTTTTTGGTACTCATTTCTTCTGAAGATGAAAGTTCAGGAATTGCAAGTGATTTGTTAACAGTGTTAATAAAACTCGTCAATTGCTGGTTTTAAAAATGATCATATAATCTCATGTGATATTTAAGAGAAACTTCCTTAGAAGTACAAAATCTTTTTTTATAAACACACCTATTTTTCTGTGCTTTCTTTGCTAGTAGCTAAAGTCTTAAAACTTGAAACCTGCCTGCTTTAAATGAAGCACTGTCCAATAATTTATATACTGTATGTATTAAATAATGATCATCTTTTAGCACAATTTTAACACAAATTTACAGTATTCTCTCTGTCAGAGAAAGACATAATTTAGCTATAATTTAATATTCTTTTTCTTTTAATCACAATTGTCTTTTTGGGTGATAAATACAACACACACATTGACACAGAGGGATTTTAAGTGTCCCAACATTGGCTTCCAAGTCTAGTAGCACAAGAATCGAATGAGGAGAAAATCCACCAAAATGTGTTCACGACTTGTTTACCGCTAATTCTGACTTTGAATTTAAAATGGCACATATGGGCGAGAGAAGGAACAAAATGTGCGTTTTGAATAAAGCACCTCCTTGCACTTATTTACGTTCCTGTGTTGTTGATGTCGGGGCCAAAACGCTTCAGCAATTGCGACACAGGAAGGGGCCTATTCGTTAGTAATGATCCACTCCGAGTGACGTCAGCTTAACAGATTAAAGACTTTCGCTCCGAGGGCTGGGGAGTGGGGGGAGAGAGGGTGAAAGCGGCCTCGTGGGGGATCGAGGTTTGCCCACTCCAACCGGCGGGTGAGAGGTCTGTCCATTTGCGAGGTGATGTCATCAAACAGGGACTGTAATTGAAAGAGTTTTCGCGTTCTGTTTTCAGGTTTTACACGATGAACACACACCTACAAAAACGCAACCAGGACCTCTTAGCAAACGTTGTGACGAATTCATTCATAAATGTAGAGCGCAGCTGTGATGTCATTAAATTGAGACTGAAATGTTGCTAAACCACTAAAAAAAAACTCCAGAAAAGCTGATTCATTTTCTTGTTCACTTTGTATATGATGTATCACACATACACACACATATACGTATATACAACCACACATAACCAGGACGGACTCAGTTTGGCCCCTTTTAGCAAACATTTCCGAAAGATTTATGCATAAATGCAGAGTGACATGTGAATTAAGATGCAATTATCCACCATTTGCTGAGCAAAGAGAAGTCGTGTTTGCTTTGTCAAGTCGCTGAGTCCCCCATGAGAGTCAGGAGGGGAAACAAGTCGGCCTGACGTTTCAGTGGGGGCATTTTTTGTGTTATTTTCAATTGTCCATGAAGCGTTTTTTAAAAAACGGCTTGGGTTGATACTTAATTTTAGGTTTCACAAAGCTGTGCTACCGTATATGATAATTTGACCACTTTATTAGAAAATATATGTATTATTAGTGCTACTGCTACTACTAATACTTACAATACTACTACTACTACTACTACTACTAATAATAATGTTATGCTGCCGTTTGCCGGCGGTGCGTCTCCTACTTGTTTGCTTAATAAATCAAAAGCTCATGTCAGCTGAACTGCAGCTAAAAGCACTTAGACTTTCTCAATTTTACATTTCAACATTGCAGTGTGATTTCATGACACTGTCTAAGCATTTATTGAATTATGTATTCATATGTATTTTTGTGAATACCTCTACTGCTATTAATAATAATTATTATTATCAATATTATTATGTTATCCTACTTGTCTTTTTAAATTAAAATCTCTTTCAGATGAATTGCACTTGGGCTGTTACATAATTTCCCAAACTGGTGTGGTTTCATCATGCTTTTTGAGTATTATTTAAAAGGATATGAAATATGATTAATATGTTATTAGGTGTTTTCTGGCTTGTTTTTACATTGAAAGCTCTTTCAGATGAACTGATAAATTGCTAAGTAATAAAACTTAGGCTGTTACTTAATTTCACAAAACTCTGGTGTGACTGTGTCATGCTCTTTGAGTAATTAGTTTATCAATTACATGAGAGGACATGAAATATCACAATTACTATTTTCATAACTATATGTAGGCGCTGCCAAGTTTCACCTTATAGTTTCTCCCTTTGAAATCAAATGCACTTTCCGCCATCCCAGATATGGGTTTTGGTCTGCAGTTGCGTGAATCAATAAAAGTATTTCTCTTAATCAAGAGTTCATGGCTCAGTCAGTGTCACTCCGATGTCTCGCAGCAGACGAACATTAAGATTGCATTTCCTCTAAAATCCTTTTACGGGGGAAACTAAGAGGCCCCAAATTCACGGAGAGCGTTTCTCTGAAAGCTTTAATTGAGACTCCTTCTTAATTTTTATGGCCATTAATTGGATTATATTTGACCTGAAATGTAGACGAGCTGGTCTTGCTGGCTCTTCATCGCTGGGTGTGCACTTTCACCTAATTATGAGGCCCTGTCGAATGAGCTGCACTCCAGTTATAGATGCACAACTGCCATAAATTACAATAAGCATTAAATTAAACATGAGTTACTCATTGGTGGCGGGGGAGAAACTAGTTGATGGTCTTTTTCCGAGAAATTCTAATGTCATAATTTGACTATATTCTTTTTTTTAGGACAAATGTTAAAATATGTAAATGAAATATATTTAACAAAAATTATCTATTAAAATTCCAAAGTGCTACAGGTAGTCCCATGCATTGAACACACTGAATTAAGACGTTATTATGGTTATTTCATTGTTCAGTGGTTTAATATATTATCTTTATATGTTATGTGAGTCTTCAAAACTGAATATATAAAGTTGAGTAAAGTGGACCGTAATTTCAAAACCAAATGCAGCGCAATGTGGATTTCTGGGTCTTGCAGCTCAGAATGACTGAATATCTTTCCTCCAGCACTAGATGGCAGTGCAGCATTCTAGAACCTCTAATAGTATGCATCCATTTGTTCACATTTACACATCGTTCCGAGTTCCCCCCGATCAGTTTGCCCTTCAGTACAGCAGCTACTGGCTTTAAAGTCATACCGGACCCTCGCGCCCGCGGCCTCCACTACAGCAACTGATGTTTAACGGTGCTTTTGCATTTGTTTAGGAGTTGGGAAATTCTTTCAGTTTCAGTGACACTAAATTCTTCTATCTATCTATCTATCTATCTATCTATCTATCTATCTATCTATCTATCTGTCTATCTATCTATCTATCTATCTATCTATCTATCTATCTATCTATCTATCTATCTATCTGTCTGTCTGTCTGTCTGTCTGTCTGTCTGTCTGTCTGTCTGTCTGTCTGTATTTCTATCCATCCATGTGTGTGTATATACAGTACTGTGTCAGCCGTGCTTTTTCATGTTGTTTCCTAATAGAGTTTTATATTTTGTCTTGAGTATTTATATGAACTTTTGTCTATATGAAGGTTTCAAGTCAGAAAAACTAAGTCCACTTTCACTTTCTCCTCCTGGCAACATTGGCTCCAGAAAAGAGGCATCTACATCGCGATACGGCAGGACAGAGAACACGGCAGACAGCAAGCCAACAGTTAACACACACACACACACACGTTCCTGACCACAAAGACATCACGCCGACCCGGCTGATGAAGTGAGTGAGTCTGCGTCCGCCCCGTCCTCCCTCTCCAGGAGTCCTTTATTATGCCTCTGCCCGCTCCCTGATCCATACCAATTCAAATCCATATCAATATCAATTTACTCATATCAATAGCCGCCCCTCTCTCACCCGGCTGCCCTGGCGCAGGCTGTAGCTTTGACATTGGAGGCCCTTTAGCTCCCCCGACAACCATCACCTCCACACCAAACACACACACACACACACAGACACAAAGCCCCTGACCGAGTCGTCAATAAGACTGACCGTCTTTGAGAGAGTATCGACGGTTATCAAAAACGCCCTTGATGTAATTTCATGGCTGTCGACACTCATAGGCCATATGCCCAGCATTATGGGAAGGTGTAAAGTGCTCTTGGGTCGGATTTGAAAGACTCTGGACGGACACACACACACACACACACACAACACACATACACACACAGAGGCAGTTCTATGGCCACTGGAGCTGTGTTAAGCAGTATTAGGACCACCAAGTCGTCCCTCTTAAGCCATCATCTCCTCACATTTAATGAGTCCATCTAACATCGCGCTCTTGAGTGTTCATTCACAACTACTTCCACAGCTTGAATTTCTAATTTATATCAAGGGATTCATCAAATTCCACTACTCTGTTTGGGGAAGATGACCGTTCGCCTCCACGAGACCATAAGGACGTCTTTCACGCCAAAGGAATGGAGTCGCAGTCACAGAAACGGCCTTTATTTTCAGTGTCATCTCACACACTTGACAAAATACAGCTCCACTCCTCCTTTGCGGAATTTGGTTTGAGGCACGTTGTAAAATGAGTCCTGACGTTATTTCGATGCTCTAAAAATAAGTCTGCCCCGTCGTCTTCTATTTAACGGGAGCATCCTGATCAAGAAAGTGCCGGCACTGTCCTCGAGTCGCTCAACAAAACTGCCTTGTTTCAGCAAGACATCAAAGATCGTGTCATAAAGTCAAAAATAAGCCTCTTTTTAATTTTTTGGGGGGGGGAGGAGGAGGAGGAGGAGGAGGCTTTGGCAGCAGTGTTGCTTTCCAGTCATAATAAAATTAACGAAATGGAGTTAAGACAAGTTGAAGAAAAGCTGACACGTGGTCAACATCTTTACCTTTAAAATGGAAAGCTGAGGATATTTCCAGGAACACAGGAGGATAAAACTGTACAATCTGAATTATCATGCTAAAGATGAAGTATGTAATTAATATTTAAATGAAAATTCAAGTCCAGGGCATTTATTACGTGAGTTTGGAGTCCAGTAATTATCAATTAGTTATTGTGGCATATTCTTATGGTTTTGTATGAATATTATATTGATATTAATGTGCACATTTAATCAAAATATCTTCAAAATGGAACAATTAAAAATATTCCTCGTTACACAGTTTATCAGTGAAGTAAATTTGTGTCTTAATATTGAGTTATGCTACAAAGATAGACAGATGCACACACACACACACACACACACACACACAGAGTCTTGTATTACTATCTTTGTGAGGTCTTTCCATAGACGCCCATAATGACTAAAGTACCATAACCTCAGTAACCAAAAGCACATCTTTTACCTCTTTTAGTTTCTCAAATAAAACAAGAACATTTTCTATAAAGTCATTTTTCCTCATGGGGACCTCTCAAATGTCCCCACAAAGCCCAGAAAAACAGATAAAAGTGATTTTAGGGGACAGAAAGGTCCCCACAATGCGATAAATACATGAACACACACACACACACACTTTAATGTAAAGGCATTAATCACTAATAGCTTTCTTTCTCTCTCTTTAAAGTCAAAGTCAAAGTAAAGTTTATTGTCATCTCAGCTATATACCGTACGAGTATACAGAGAGAAGAGACGACGCGGTTTTAACAGTACACAGAACAAATAAGGCACATAGAATAATCTATAAAAATATAAATTGAATACAAAAATTCAACTTTAAACTACTTTATAATAACATGTGGTATTCAGCCTAAACAGTTTCAATATGAAAATTCTAAACAGTTTCTTTGTTTGTGCAAATATTTTACTTTTTGAATATTTTACTTTTATTCTCCTTCCTATACAAATATCTACACACAAAAATGGAAGGATGTTAAACTACGTTCTGTTAATGTTTTATAATATATTGTCACATGATTCATTTGTAATAAGGTGTTGACACTGGAAACCTTTTGTACAGTTATTTTGCTGATTTTTCCATTACGTTTCTCAAATTAAACCAACGCCAATCACATTTCCAACTCTCCATCAAGGTTTAGCTCATCTCAGAGTTATTAGCCAGGCACAGTTCCGCAATCTCGCTTCCTACATGCACTTCAAATAGATCTGTTGAAACTTTGTTAGGAAGAGAGAAAGAGATTTTTTACAAAATGTTTGACGATCAACTATGCAACGTATGAATTCGGTTAATTTGCACAAAGTCTCTTTCTGAGAGCTCATCTGTAGCTTCAGAGGTGAGGAAGAGGAGTTGAAAGAAAGATTTTTACGTATTAAGCATTAGAAATATGTACCACACGTGCATACGAACGTGTAATAGCTGCCCTGAATTCTTTCGTCTCTTTGTGTTTTTGGTTATAATTGCCATGCAGCTCATGCGAGGCTCGGAGCATTTGAGTATTGACCAGGCCGAGCTTGTTTTAATAGAAATGATATCTCTGTGGATTGCTGCCTGTCAGGCTTGAAGATATACAATATCACCCCGATTGTTGTGAGTTTTCGTCCCCGTTCCTCTCACTGCACTCCCAGCCCCCCCGGCCCCCCCGGCCCCCAGTTTGTTGCGCTGTTTTTCCGCCGCTTCTTTTTCGCAAAGCATGTGCCCGTCCTGATCTCTCATAATATTACTTAAAATCAATGCGCTGCTTTTTTTTAATTATTGCTCATGGTACAAAGCGGGGGAAGGCTCATTTAAGGGCCGATCGATGCGGCCGAGCGATTGGCGGACGGCGGAGCTGTACATCAGCCGGCTTGATGTGAAAATCATTGGGGCCTGAGCGGGCTGGGCCTCGCGCTGATCAGGACGGTTAGGCCCCCAGCTGGCTCCGGGGCCTGGATAATGGGTGAACCCTACGTGAACCAGCATCCGCCGACTCCCCCCCCCCCCCCCCCCCCCTCCCTCCCTCCCTAACTCCCTCCTTCCCTCCCTCACTGCCTTCCTTTTATACCTCCTCCCCTCCGCTTCCCACCCCAGCCCCCCGAAAAACACATCATACGCTATCTATCAGAAATACAAGGAGAAAGAAGCGGATGGAGAGAAAAGTCGGAGAGAGAGAGAGAGGCTGAAAAAACGTACTTTAGTTTCCCCCTCCCTCCCTCCCTCTCTCCATTTCTCCATTGATTGCTAGTCTTCCTTATTTGTTGCCTTCATCCTCCTCTCATCCCAGGGCGGGCGAGAACGCAGCGCCGGGCTCGTACACCTCTATTACCTCGCTCCCATCTATCCCCCGACTCTGACCACTGTAGAAGCGCTGCCCTTCCTCTAGCCTCCACGCGCTCTAAAAGGTTAATAGCTTGGGCTTTAGGACATTATTTAAGGGCGGAGACGGCAAAAACACGCCACGTTTTCTCTGTTTTCGCTGTTGCTTTCCTACTCACCTTCGCCCCTCGTCCCCATGCCGGCTAAAGGCTGTTCCCTCTCACTTTCGCCAACCCAAGCTCCCACCCCTCCAACTCCCTCTTTCACTTTCCCCCACCCCCCATTTCGACGCCGCGTCGTTTGGCCCGCCGTTGCTTAAACTGATACAAATGACGCTAATCTGGCGAAGGGGCGAACGGCAGCGTTTTGTCGGCAAATCGCCGTTATTTGTCACCGGCCAAAGAGCTCCGAAAAGAGCTGCGTTTTTTTTTTCCCCATTCTTTTTTTCCAGAGGAAAGACACTCGAGTTAAACGGCCAAATAATTGTTTTCATCGTTTACGGCCCTCAACATCCATCAGGGAGTTTGTACATCAACGCGCCACTGCCGGGCGGGTGATGATTTATACCGGCCACGCCGCCGGCTCCGGCCGCAAGCCTGAGGGGTATCAATCCCAATAAGCCCTGGCCCACTGGCCCAATATCCAATCAGGCCGAGGAGCCAGGCCGCATTGCACACGCAGTGTTCTAAAACGAGGCGAAAAACTCGCCAACCCTCGGAATTTTCGCCACTCTCGGGAAGTTAGTGCCGACGTTGCTTCCAATGTTCCTCAGGAAACTTCGGCGCCTGCAAAGTAGCTTTGAGCTGAGTTTATTGGGATATTGTTCGAACGGAACTTTCGCTGTGAGCAGCTGCCACTCACACCTACATACTACTCCACTACTCTTATTGGTGCCGTTCTGTACAAGACGCTTTGCTTGGACAGTATGAGCTCTTTGTGTTTGGTGCTGATTGTCTTTGACTCACAGTTACTCTGACAGACTTAACTTACATTCATACCCTTAATCCCAACAGGGGTCACGGGGGGGACCGGAGCCTATACCGGGAGCTACGGGCACAAGGTGGGGACCAATCCTGGGCAGGCATCAACACACCATGGGGCACGCACACTCACACAACCACACTCACAGTCACACCTTACAGGCCCAAATTAGAGTCGCCTTTGGACTGTGGGAGGAAACCCACGCGAACACGAGGACAGCACGCAAAAACTCCACGCAGAAACCCGGGGAGCGAACCCGGGACCTTCTCGCTGTGAGGCGGCAGCGCTAGCCACTGCTCCGCCATGCCACCCCGACCTAACTTCTTGCTTGTGTGATATTTCAGTCTAAACTGGTGTTTATTAAAGGTTTCTTCAGAAAAAAAAAACGAGACTGGATTTACACGATTATGTCACGGTCCTTATTTTCATGGCACGCATGAAATGATCGACCATGTTTACCCACATGTTTAATGTGATTATCGCATGTCAGACATATGAACATAAAACACTCCACCGCCACCCTCCTCCTTCCCTTACACGCATGACCTCACTCACCAACACAAAATTATCCTTACATCAATCATCAGTTTATAAGCGGATCTCATTCGCTAATTAAAATCTTAAAAAAAAGGGCAAGATTGACAAAACCCTAAACGCTTAATCCCGACTTTTTGACCGGGCCTCTGACACCGGCGCCCAATGGCTCCCATAAATCAAAGCGCCGTTTTATGAGCCGAACTCTCTCCCCGATCGCTAAGACCTTTTATGATTTCAATTACAATTCGCCCCCTTTCCAAGTAAAACGCTTTCCCTGATTCAGAGAAGTGTAGCCCCGGAGGAAGACGCCACATCAGATAATAAAAATAAAAGAAACCCTCAATAAATTAGCCGCATAGTTAATTTTCCAAAGTATGTCAGTCTCGAAGTGTGTCCGTTCAGAAGACCAACGCTTTTTATTATAATGAAGTAGACCCAGACTCCACTATATCATCTAGCGGCGATGCTTTCCTCCGCCAGGTCGCCAAATGAAAGCGCGCATTTGGTTATGAATTCCGTTTGTGGATATGATCCCAAGGACGAAAAGGTGCGTCTTAATATAGGCCGGGTTCGGAGCGGCGCTGAGTCGGCAGAGGGGGACGACGCCGGCGAGATGATAAAATATGATTCATGTTCGACTGGGTGATGATGGCAGCCTTTCAGTCGGATGAGATCCCTGAGGGATTTGTCGTGTTAACCGCTGCTGGCTTTCAGACGTGCCCCAGGGGTCTTATGATTACGTGGTTTACACATTTTGAAATTAACGGTCAAGTGCTTATGCTGACATTTCTTTGAACTTTATATTTTTTTATATACTGATGGCCCCCGAGTTACTTAGGATTTATAGATTATACAATAGTGATATGACAAAATAGTAAAAATATTGTAAGTTTCCTGCAGCAGGCAAGCGTAGCATGCGCTACAGTACGTTGGGACGCTGCCTTGTGAGGCACTTCTCAGCGATATTTTCAAGTGACGATCAAGTCATCGGAATGCTTCTCCATTGTAAGTCGAGGGTATTATATATGTATATAACAATTGCGCACATTTTTCTTCTTATATTTATTTGGTTAATTATATTGGCAACAGAAATTTGATCAGCTTGGCGTACAGGTGGAACACTCTTGAATTGATATAGACAGATGATTTAAAGATATGATTTAATTATATGAAGTACACTGCCCTCCAAAAGTTTGAAACGCCTCTGGCAAAGTGGGGTTTTGGACGATATCAGCAACTTGACATCATCTTTGGATGCCAGCAATAATCATTTTTATTTTGATTACATAATAATGGCAGTATATACATGTCAAAGTCAGACGTGCCCCTTTGCCAGCTGTGATGTCCGGATACTGGTTTAAACTTGGCCCAGGTTTTTAAAAGATTTTTGGGTCAGCACCTTAACAGCTTCAACTATTGACTGGTTCATCGACAGCTCGGACGCCCAGATTATGCAGAGCTGTAATAGCTGCTAATGGTGGATATTCTGATGAATCCAAAATTGAAGTATTTTCCATGTATAAACTGTTTAATAAACTGTTTATGTAATAAAATATGTTTGTGTTGTCCCTTATCAGTGCAACATTATCACAAATTAAAAAGGATTCATGGCAATACCGTCCAAAACCCCACTTTACCAGGGGTGTTTCCAAACTTTTGGAGGGCAGTGTAACTGTGCATCACTGCACTTTAGCTCACTTTTACTTAACATTTATGGCATCTGGCAGGTGCTCTGACCCTGAACCACCAACAGAACCCGGTTCTCATACTTGTAAATATAGCTTTGTTCAAATTTGCACATTCAACAAAAAGAGACAAGAGAAAAGCCAACAAATGTTGTCAACACAAACTTCGCTGGAGAACACCACTCATAAGTAGATAGTGAATGTTGCTAACATTAATAAAACTCAATCCAAGTAGAAAGCACTCGAAATGGTCTTTATATACTGCAACAAATAAGAAATCCTCAAGTACATTCCACCACCAACCTTCACTTTCCGTCTATTTCAAATTGGGCTCTTGGCGCCATTAAAATTGAAATGATTGAAACCACATGGTTTTGAGGGGGACACGGCGGGAACTGGCAAACTATTCGATCAACTGTGACATTCCTAAAGAACAAGTTGTTAACATGTAATCTACAACGTTATGAATCTACTTAATCAGGAAATCCGAGATCACAGCCCAGATTCTGCATCAACCTCCTCCTCTTCTGCTGCCGTCCTCCTCCTCCTCATCATCATCAACATCTTTATCCTCCGGCCCACTCTAAGAACCATCTCCCCATCCATCCTTCTTCCCCTGGTCACGTCATGTGTATATTTCGTCGCCTTCGTCTTGTTGCGTGATATGGCTGTCTCCGTCCGGCGGCTGTCCACTTTCGTCGAGAAGCCTTCTGTTCTTTTTTGGGCCCCCTCTCCCTCCTTTCATCCCTCCCTCGATCCACCTGTCATTTGGTGCCTGCCTGCTCGTATGCCCCATCCCTCATATTCGTCCTTTTTGTCTGGTTTATTTCATTATTTCTCTCCTTCTCGAACCCTCCTCCCCTCCTTTTCCTCCGCTCGTTTCCCCCTCTTTTCTCCCGAACCCAGATTAGCTTATTCATTCTTCACATGTGACTGCCAGTCTGTTAAGGTCATATTAAACCCAAAGCAATCCACTTTAAATGGTTATCTACGACGTGCATTAAAAAGCTCTTTGCTGGCCTTTAAATATTGTGATTGGGTTATCGAGGGGGCCGCCGTTTCGCCGCGCCGATCTCTCTCCCAGGAGCCCGTTTCGGAATATAAATTGAGTAATATTATAAAGGCGAGCGGCGCAGGAGGGCCCGGGTAATGAATGGAATTCATGATCTGCCGGGGAAACAGGAGGTCATGCAATGAAGTGAAATACTCTAATAACTCCAAACGCTAACCCCCAGCAGATGATGATACATTAACTGAGGGGGGGAGGCTTGTAATTCTATTTTTCTTGCCGAGAGAGCGGCATATTTCGTTATTAAAGAGGGGGATCAAATCGAATTAAGGTCCAACGCGGTCGTAATTGCAGCTTAAAACGTGTCCCTTTGACTTCTAAGCCCCCGCGCTTTGAGAAAGGATCATGAAATATTGAAAGAAAGAACTGTCTGGAGCTAAAACGCGTAATCTGAGGGAGAATAAGAACGCTTTCAAGACTTGTATTTAGACAGTGGGCTCCTTCTGGTTTGTGGGTCAGATTACTGGACAGAAGGTCTTAATGCCAGATATTAAATACAAGATTTAATCCCCGCCGCTTATGAATCATGTTTTGGGGAATTATCCGCGTAATCTCGCAGGGAAAGTGATACCTGGAGTGTTATCAGAGGTTGTGAGTGTGTGTAGCAGCAACCTCTGATATAACGTCTTTTAAGAAGGATTTTTGTGACGGAAAATGTTTGTGTTATGCGAACCCTCTTATGGAAGCTTTATCAGTATGGGCAACTTTTTCTGGGTAACGGTTAGGAAGTTGGCCTCACGATCCAAAGCTCGCCGGTTCACGTCCGGTAACGGTACCAACTGAGGTGCTCGTCTCCAAGGCAAGGCAACGTCTCCAAGGACTGCTCCCTGGGTGCTGCATGTGTGCTGCCCACTGCTCCTTCACGGATGGGACAAATGCAGAGGTCACGTTTTGATGTGGTGCTAAAACATTTAACACAAATATCTAAAAAGTAATACAAAAAATTAAGCCGTCTCAGTGTGGGGGGGGGAGTATTTTTTGTATTACTTTTTAGATATTTGTGCAAAAATTTTTACGGACAGTATCAGTTATTATTATATGCTGGTGAAAATCTGGCTACGGCATAAAAAATCAAGCTAAAAAGAACATCCCGGTAAAAAATATGGTATCGAATCTAACCGTTGACTTAATAATCGGAATCAAATCGAATCGTGACACCTGTGAACGTTCGCACCTCTACTGGCCCCTAGAGAGAGTGCAATGTAGTCCAGTCCAGTTGTAGAAATGTGCCGTGTTTTCTTTATTAATTCTCGTGGAGAAATTCCACGCTTTAATTAGTGTGAGGCAGGTGAGGTGTCAGGCAGCCCAGACAAAGCGTGAAGCCCAGCCCTGTGTGCAATCAAGCCGGGGAAAAAGGTTCATTCCAGCAGCGATGACACCGAGTCTCCAAGCACAATAGTTTTCAAGTGCTGACACTGACCAGTAATGACTAGACGAACGGGAGAATAGGAGAGAGAGAGAGAGAGAGGGAGAGAGAGAGAGAGGCCAAGAGACATTAGAACTGTAATGGAAAATGTGTGTGCGTCCGTGTGTGAGAGCGAGAGAGAGACGAGAAGTGTGATAGAAAGATTTGTGTATGTGTGTGCGTGAGAGAGTGAGTGAAGGAGACAGAAAGAGAGATACAGAAAGAAAAAGGAGATTTAAAGACGGAGAAATAAGAGCAGACAGACGGAGGGAAAGATAGAGAGAGCGAGAGAGAAGCGAAGAGACGTCAGATCTGCACAGAGAAACTCGTGTAAGAGAATAGAATAAAAGGAGAGAGAGGTGAAGAGTGCGTGAGGGTGAGAGAGTGTGAGAGAGTGAGAGAATGACAGAAAGAGATGAAGAGAAAGAGTGAGGCACCAGTGTGTGTGTGTGTGTGTGTGTGTGTAATACGAGAGAGAGAGAAAAAGAAAGATACAAAGACGCACCGACAGAGAGGTGATGTGAGTGAGATATGAGCCGAGACTGAGAGACAGATGAAGAGAGAGAAGTAAGAAAAGTGTGTGTGTGTTTTAAGAAGAGGAGAGACATCGGAACTGTGTGTTTTTGTCTATTTGAGAGTGAGACAAACAGAGAGAGTGAGAAAGAGGAAGAGAGGGAGTGAGAGAGGAAGAGAGAGAGACAGCGAGACTCAGCTGCTTTCCACAATCACTTTTCAGCATCTCCAATCCGCGGGCCAAAATGCCATTAATGCGAGTGTCAGCAGCCGGAGCGGGACGAGGCCGGGGCTGAGAAAAAGAAACGCTGCCGATCCTCACCGTGCCGCGAGCCGTCGGAACGCTGGGCCTCTTTTGTTATTCTGCCTCGTCCCCCCACCCACCCCCACTTCCCTCTTTTTATTTGTGTAAAGATTAAATTGCACATGATCTCTAATGTTTCCGCCGCCCGGCCTGTCATAGGTCGCCGACCTCGGCCGCGCCGGCATAATAGATACATCTTGTGTTTCTGCCGCGCCGGAATTCTCGTCCGCCACAGTCCAGCGGCTCTCCATTGTCGCCGAGTCGCAGGCAATTAAGTAAAATACCGGATAAGGCCGCGCCGCCTCCTTTCAATATTTATTACGGCCTCTCGAGCGCACGGGCCCATTTAGCCGCAATATCAGAAATGATCTCTAATGCAATTACAGCTGCATTTAGAACACGCATTAGTGGCAATCTTCAGGCCTGACAAAAGCAGACTCGCACAAGAGGGGAGATAACAGATAGACGACGTCGGGGGGCCGGTCGGCGCTTTGGAGTCCGCTCAGCAGCCTCCAGTAACTTTGCGTTGAAAAGGAAGTGTTGATAATGTGCAAGTCATCGTTTCTGAGAAAAATAATTGTAAAAATAAAATGCTGTCTAATTATTGATATATTGTTTCTATATTATTATTATTATTATTATTACTACATGCCGAACATCATATTGATCAGACTATAATTAGCACAGAAAATGACGTTTTGACCTCTAGGGGGCTCTAAATTGCTACATAGATTTATGTGACGTCATAACAGTGCTTTTTATAATTTGCATGAAATTATAGAAGACCTGTTAGCGGTTAGTTTCTTTATAAACACAACTTACTAAAGCTGTCACAACAAAAAAGAAGCTTCACTACCAAGTCACTAATTTCTATTTGCATCCTTAATTCTTTTTCCTGTCATTTCACTTTATTTTGTCCTTTCTACGTTCTAACTCCTTATGTCTTGATAAGATTAATGTAGTTTTACCTTGTTATTTACTTCATTCTTCTACACACAGACACTGCTGATGTGTCAGTGCTAACCCCTTTGAGCTGCTTTCTGCGATATGTGCTTGGACCCCGCTGGTTGCCGCTTGCGGCTATATTTCTTTATGTTATCAGGGATATTAGTCGGGATTTTACATCTTCACTTACATCAAGATTCATTTTATTTTTAGTTCTAACATTATGAAAAATGCTGGAAATAATCACTCAAGTCATGTCTGATCCAATTAGAAGCTGTTGGCATCTCGCCGTACTTTAATTTGAAGAAAATAATGAATATTACATTTATTTCTTTTTCTCCCTGTCCTTTCTAGACACTACGAGTGAGTGCTCAGTGAGATTTAGAGTGACTTTTAATCACCCAACCCAGGCACCGCAGAGGCACAAACAAGTCACGTGAAAGTTGCACGAGAACTGGCACGGGAAATGACATGAGCGTTGACGGAAACAGGAGTTGCAAAAATCTGCGACAAGTCGGCAAGTTTGTTTGATCACATCGTTGTAGTGTTTATCGCTGAACGAAAGTGGGATTTTTGTCTCCGACTCGATAACAGCCTTAAAATTTGGGTTAAAAATTGGTTAGCATAACGGTTAGAGCTTCCACCGTGTGATCGAAAGGTTCAAAAAGTGAAGGTCTACGCTGCTAAGCTACAGTCTCCAAAAAGAACATGGCAATCTCCGCTTCCTCCTGTGGCAGACTCCAGACAGTCTGGATGCTCTCTTCAGGGCCGCACCTAGCCCTGTCTGCAGGCAACATGGAGCCTCTCCTGCATAATTGACTTCCCCGTTTGATAACACGCGGCTGTCCGATCGGAGCCCGTCTGTCTCGCTGATGCGCAGAGAAAGGTTCCTCTTCAATAGCAGATCAATTAGTCTATTAAGATAACCAGGGACAAGGTTCCTTGGCATAAATTTGAAAGGGCCCGGGTCGTTACCTGCTACTTTGCGGGGTACGGCTTGAGGAGAGTCTCGTCTCGAATGAAAGAATGAACGTTATGTTTCTGCAGGGGCTTTTTTTAGACACTCTGAGAGCTTAATGCCGCATTCACGTGGTGCGATTCTGAAAGTCGTCGGACGACTTTATTGATCACATTGCACTACTTCAAGACTTCCGATCACAAGTCAGTTTATGTGGTGCGGTGATTTTGAATGGACACAGGAAATGACACAAACCTCGTGTAAAATCAGAGTTTAAAGAACTATATGCAATTGAAAAGCTTTATTATTTACCTAATATTCTCACTTTCAGCGGAGGAAGTGTTTCGAATTAAAATTCTATATGCAATTGAAAAGCTTTATTATTTACCTAATATTCTCACTTTCAGCGGAGGAAGTGTTTCGAATTAAAATTTAACTAAAAACATATAGTTAGTTCCGAAAACCGTTAACTTTCTCATTTTATTTAGCTATTATTTCACTTTATTTGAAATTGTTATAGGAACATTCGTACACAGAAATGGAAAATTAAATGGCAAAGTGAATAACTGAATAAATGAGAAGCAACAGATGCAGATCCAAAGCCATATTTTCCCAGATTAACCCTCACACTGCTGTGGGAATCTGTCCATGTTGGGTAAAGGAAATGCACAAAGTAAAGCGATGTGTGTATTTAGTAATATTATTTCAGCGGTGTGTATATCATTTCTTTCACATCATCTAATACACGCCACACAAATATCTGTCTGTATATATATATATATATATATATATATTTATATATATATATGCTAATCCCTTCCTTTTAAAGAATTGCTTCTTAACGCACCCAGATGGCCGCTCGTCACTCGCTCGTACGGCGACCTGCTCGTGTGTCACCATAAGCAGGTGGCTCATAATAATATCTGGCTTTGATAAGTCTCCAGATTACTTGAAAATCATTCTCAGAACGGTAATTCCAGTCTTCGGAGAGTTCTGCCCCCACTGTCTTTTATTCTTACAGCCACATCTGTGTCATTCCAGACAGAGGGGAGGAGGCGATTAAAATCGTTATGTGCAATGCCGCTGTTAGGTTTAAACCTAAACCTAGTCTTCTAATCAAACCTAATCAAAACTCATTGTATAGAATTCAGTCTTAATTTTGAACAAAAATGATTATTAGTTTTCTTCGTGTTTTTCGATTGATTTGAAGTCATTATTTTTACACCATTTTAGTTGTGCTGCGGTTATATTCTTCCCACCTCGTTTGAAGCCGCAATTCTGTGTTCTCTAGTCAGCATCTGATTGGCTGGGATTTCATCTGCACATTTTTAGCAAATAACAACGATCAGACATTATACATATTATTGAGGTGTTAAAAGTGCTTTAATTGAAATGTGTGTTTGAGCTCAGGAATAAAAAGGTCAAAATATATCAAGATATCGATATCAATATTTTACTGTGCCTGATTTTTAAAATATTTTTTTAGCACTTTTAATCGTTTTATTTCTACTTTTATTTCTTTTCTCATTACCTTTTCTTTTTTATCTTTAATTTTAACGATTTTTATCTTGTTTCTGTAAAGCACATTGAATGACCCATGTGTATGATAATGTGCTCTAAAAATAAACTTGAATATGATAAATATGATAATGTGCTCTAAAAATATCAAAAATATCAAACTGCAAAAAAAATCAAAATATCAAATTGCTAGCTACTGAACTCAATCGAATGAACATTGTATCACAGCAGACTTTGTGATATCGGCACATCAAATCATTGTCTTGCATCCATCAGTCCCTCCAGGATTTCACGGGCCTTTTTTGAGATTGTTGCGGCCTAAGACGCCTGCTTCTGCGGCAGCTTTTCTGAAAAAAATTGCGATGAAAGTTGCGGTGTTTTTAGGCGTTTTGTTGCGACAAAGTTGCTCCTTTGTAATGATTCTTGGACAATTCATTCAAATGAAAGGAACAAAACCACTATTATTTTATTAACCATTAATCCTGCAGTTATTTCTAAAGGTAAACGTGAGGCATTTTTATCACACGTTTCCTGCGTCTTGTAAACGTAACAAGGGAGTGCGTTCGCTGACGTACGGCTGGACGTTTTGCGGTAATTGCTCGAAATTGGCTGAATTTGCGTTCATAGTTGCCATTGCAACATCGTGAAATCCTGGGGAGAGTCTGACTTATCCATCCATCCCTATTCGAGAGCGTGAAGTGGAGCTAGTTTGGCCTTTCCCCAGAGGTATCACAATCCCGGATCTGTTATTTCTGCTCTTTTCTTCTCGGCTATATCCCGGCCATTGTGTTCTTTTTCGTAAGCGACTTTTTATAGCGGCCCCATGAAAAGATCGCAGGCCCCGGGGGGGTCAGAGGGCAACGTGCTGATGGATTATGGGATTGTGCCCCCCCACCCCTCCTCCTTCCCACCCTCTTGCTGACAGGCTTTATTGGTCGGGAGGATGAGCTTGTAACCCTTTATATAATTATTGTATTAAAGCCCGGTGTGCCCCTGCTCGCCTGCCACTTGTCCCGGATCAATGTGGAGATAATTTCAGAAATGAATAGTTAGCATCGATCGGCTCCCTCCCCTTTTAGCGATGGCTTATCAGCAAGCGGGACAGGTCGGCGTAGATTATTGCCGCAATGTCATTTATGGGGTCTATGATAGTATTTGTATTTTTGGAGCGGGGCGATTCAAACAAAGGCAATTCAATTTGCAATGGATTTCTCGGCCGTCTTCTCTCCCCGCTCCGCGACTCCCTCCGACACAATAAGCAATAAATCACAATCTTTTTCATGCCGCCGTGTGTGTGTGTGTGTGTGTGCGTGCTTGTGTGTGTTCGTGTATGTGTGTGTACAGGATAAACAGGTGGTGCTTTTGCTGGAGGTGAACTCCAGGGCAAGCAAAGGGCAAGCTTCCGCATTTGAACTCCTTGCTGAGGGATTGAACGCACTTCGATTTGGACGCGATCGAGACCTTTGGGCCTGCTGGGAGGAGGAACTTTATGTTGCTCGTTTTTTCCTCTCTTTGTACTAAGTCTGCAGAGACGTCGGTTACACTTTGCATGAGACTTGGCAAGGCGGAATTTAATGGGCACAAAGGAATCGCAGAAAATTAAACACTATGCCGACTCTGTCTTGCGTTTTACAAGCATTTTTGCTGGTTTCAGGCCTTTACAAGTGTTCCTTTTACGTGTCCGGTACCAATATTATAAATCTGGATATCGGCCGATACGATACAAATCTGATACAATCTTTTTTAAACAGAAAACAGAAAATAATGCTTTAAAAATGTCTGAATTATGACTGAGATTATTCTGATCTTCTTAATTAAATGCTCGACTTAAATACTGTTTTCCAAATTAAAGCAACGTAATAATTACACACCCATATGTAGATGCTAAATGATTTATTATCAAAATAACATCTCAAAAACGATTCCTTTAAACACAGTTGCGTAATTTAGTGACACTCCCTAATTCTGCGGAGTTAAAACCATCAGGAACACACAGATCGTCAGTGAGAGCTGGTGTTGTTAAGGAAATTAAACAGTATAAAGGTGTGATTTTGGGCTTGTAGTGCGTTGTGTTGCTCGTTCTGCTCATTGTCATATCAACATGTAGGAATTAGTGTGAATGTTGGACAATAAACCAACTTTACCGCAGTAAAACTTCCCCTGCAGAACCAATCGTGTGTACACGCATGCGCAGACCGGCTCCATAGATCGGCCCGATGCCACCGATACCCGATCCAGATATTTGAGTCGTCATCAGACTGATATCGATCCACGTATCAGATCGGTGCCATCCCTAGCAGAAACATTGTAAATTGTTGGTGCATTGCACTTTTTAAGGCAGTGCAAAATTGATTCAGAGCACAGACGACAAAAATCTGAGAGATTATGCTTCCATATTCAAGATGTTTTACAATGTATCTCCTAATGAGGAGGTGCTTGGCAGAGTACGACAAAATTGTTTCAAACTTTACCACGGCCAAGCTAAAAATGGCCAAAAGCGGATGTGCATCACCAAAGAAAATAATGCTTCATGAATGTATTCATTCTTTCCAGAAAACATTCTATTATCGAGTGCAAATTAGCTGTGGATAAAGATTCAACTGTCCTTATATTTGGACAATAAAAGTCACTTTCCATACAAACGCCTTCTAAACGCTGCCTGATTGGCTGATTGCATGTTACGCCCAAAACATACCCTGCTTTTAACGAAGATCATAAGAGCAGCATAAGCCCACAGACCTCGTGGGATAAAATCTTGATCTAGATCCGCCCTGAATGCATCATGATACACAAAATTGCGCAATTATTTCACAGCGTTAAAATATAAGAATTTTTTTGGCACGGATGTGTCTTTATTTCATTTTCTATTGTTGAATTTGCATTTTTAAGCCAGGGCTGTGAAGTTTCACCCCTCTGCCGTCTGTAGTTTTCATTTCTTCCGTTTAAACTATGAATGACAGCACATATCCATCAGTGGGCAGCGCTCCATTTCAATAGCAGCTCAGGGGGAATCACTCAGAGAAATGTAATTTACTCGCCATTGGTCAGTTTGACCCCTGACCTCAATCACTTGACACGGTTACCTTGGCAACCCCTTTAGGAGGGGATCGGATAGGAGGTTGAGACAGTTTGGAATCTCCCGAGCGACGACCTCCTCTATTTGTAAATGTTACGTTATTATTTTTATATCTTTTCTGTCGATTAATTCATGCTGTAGATTTTCAACGTGATCATTAGTCCTTATTGTCACCAGACAAGGCGTTAAGCGGAGAGCAGACACAAAAACTGGAGACTGATAGAATGTCTGCATTATTCTCTCTCGCTCTCTCTCCCCCTCACACACACACACACACACACGCACACGCACTGCTCCATCTGCGGCGGCACGCGATAATGATCCTGACCCGCCATCCATCATAACTGCCAGCCGCGTTCATTTTTTTACTCTTCTGACAGCTTAATTACAGTCAATCATCGTCCAAGTGTTCATTCAAATCCTAATTAGCGATACAGTTACATTTTGTTAATAGGATGAAGATTGGATGAAATAAATGAGTGTCATATATCTTTTCAATTAAAGGCCCGTGATGGATTAATTACGCCGCGGCCATTGTAGCGCGCGGCAGCTTTACATATTTAAGTGCCTCGTTCAAACCCGCGCGGAACGTCGGGGCGAAGCGGGTAACGCCAGGGTCGGGCTTTATGCCAGGTAAAGTCCATTAAGACTCCATTAGCTTTTATTCATTGTTAGTCACTTTAGCATGTTTGCTCCGAGAGCCGTCTCACGGGGAGGTGGATTCAGCTGGTTTAGTCCTTGTAATAAATAACAAAAATTTCTCTTTTACGGCCTTGTAAATCATTTTTGATTTTTAAAAAAAAAATGTCTGACCACAATCATGTCTCCGTCTCTTTCTGATCGCAGTGACACTGATGTTACGAATAAGTGAACACTAAACCAACAACTTGATTTGAC
>JAVGVS010000548.1:97500-107500 GCA_032718565.1 Distichodus sexfasciatus | reverse complement strand
CACACAGTGCACCACAACGAAATGTGACCTCTTTGCATTTGACCCATCCGTGAAGGAGCAGTGGGCAGTGAACAAGGGTAGCGTCCGGGGAGCAGTAGCTGGGGGACGGTACCTCGCTCGTGATTACCTCAGTGGTAACTTTCCCAGCGATCGTGGGGCAAACACCCCACCGTTACACCACCAACTGCCCCACGTTTAACCGTATGAGAGGTCGCCATGGATTTCTGCTCTTCGGTTGGGAATTACGACACATACGTTGAGGTGCTAATGTTTTGAGATGGTAAAGGAGCTTCATTTTTTAAAAATGTGGAAAAGCCTGAGATGTTTTAGAATCGGGCTTTTAATAGTAGGTACACGACGTTGTTTTTGTTGCCCATGATGTTCACAGATCACAGGATTCTCACAAAGGCTGCAGCGTTTACCTCGCCGCACTCCTTCTTCAGCCAGACGTCGCCCCCTCCCGCGCTTTAATGCATCGCGTTTGACACAGACTTAACACCCCAACTGTAAAAGTGCAAGGCTAGGGCATTCGCTGTAATTATGCTTTGCACCGGGGAAGAATATGTCCAGAAAAAAGCAACCGTCTCTCAGACAGCCCAAATTACATATTGATCAGTTTTAATTGCGTTCCGGTCATCGGGAGAAGCTTTTGAAATTCATAAAGAAGAAATAATGTCGTTTTTTTCGGGGGGCTTTTGTGTGTTCTTTTGCTGTACATGATTAGCTCTGAGCCATCCAAATGAATTCCATCACTTAACCTGCAGTCAGAGGGGATTATCGAGCTTTATGATGCAGCCAGTGAAATATCAATACCACCGAATAGGGGTTATGGACTTTTTTTCCCTCTCCGTCTTCCTCCTCCTCCTCTTCTTCCTCCTCTTTCTGTACATGGCTTGTGTTGGATTTTTCAAGCGTGCTGCGTCATGTGCAAGCAAACATCGTCAGGTAAATATGACTAAACAACTGAAGGACTCAGGATTGAGTCGTCATGTTGGTGCTTTCAAACCACTGTGCTGCGATTTCGCATCGATCTCACACCTCGTCCAGAAACGCACGGCCGCCGCGAACGCCAGTAAAACGTATCGCCGCACCGCCGCAATGCCAATTATGAACGATAGAGCCTCTCAGATTTATAGCACCGGCTGGAGCGAGCGCTAATCTTTCACTTCTGTACAACGCCGAGAGGTCGGGGGTGGGGGTGGGGTCAAATCCCCGGCAATAAATCAAGCGCCAACGAGAGCCGGGGCGCATTTTTCGGATAATACGAAAAATGGGTTCATTAGACGTTGCTTTCTTCGTAAAACAGAAGAGACAGGCTCAACGAATTCATCGCGAGCTCGAGATACCGCCTCAAAACGTCCGTCAGCGGCAGTAGAAAACAGTCAAGAACGTGGAAAAGATGTTTAAAAAATGTTCCTCCAAAAATGAAAAATGAACTTCCACTGAAGTGTCTTGTAAAAGTGGGAAAGAACAACACAGGTGCATTGCTAATATTCCACGATTTCATTTTTGTTTTTTTGTTAACCGCCGGCCGGACTGTCAACGCCCGAACATCGGGCCGAACGGCTTCAATTACGGCCCGATCTTCCTCTGCCAGTCAGATAATAATTAGATGCTGACAAAATTCAGGAGCCGGCCGGGGGAAGCTATCGATCCACCCGCGCGTCCTCCATTGGAGGATGAAGAAAAATAAGACGTGAAATTTACTGTCTTCATAAAAGTTTTAGTAAATCAGGCCATTTCAAAGGCAGATATCGACAGATTTTTCATTACCATACATAGTGTTCCTCCGAAGCGGTGGGATTATCAGCCGTGAGGGGCATCGCCTGGCCTTTCTGGCGCGTGCCAATAAATAACGGCTCGTTTGGAAGATCCGGCCGCCGCTTTTAATCGTCCAATATGTTTTGGGGTTGGAGAAGGGGTTATAAACGTCGCTCGTTACCGCCGGGTCTCGTACGAGGTCCGGTCCAGCGGTCATCTGGGTTTTAAAAAAGGTATATTGGGGTGAATCTGTTCCAGTGTAGGTTTATAGGTTAATGAGAATCAATCCGGAGGCTAATATTGCGAGTATGATGGGCGATGCATCTCAAAAGCAAAAGTAAACTTTTATCAGATAAAAATTGGAATTTTTCTATAAAAACATTTTGGATTTTACATGAAAATATGAAGAATCTTAAGTTTAACTCTCTTTGAGGTCCTGACAGACATCTAAAACCTGCCTGAACACACACACTCACTCACTTAAAAAAAAAAAAAAAAAGATCTTTAAACGTCTTGAAGATTCTTCAATCATTTATAACTTCAATATTGTGTTGTCATAATTTTAAGCAATTTTTAAAAAATTGGACACCTGCTTATAGAGCTGGGCGATTTGGCTTAAAAAATTACATCGCGATACACTCTTAGAATGAATGTGGAGAACAATTATACCGATGACATGTTACACTTTTGTTTACGCATTTTGTGTTAATTTTTAATCAAATTATGTTGGAAAAAGTCACTTTTACACAGTTCTGCGTAGTTTTAAAAGGTACTCAACATGTGCACATGTTCACAGCGTTCAACACAATACGTGTAGCCAAGGACAGCACGTGTGTTAATATTATTAACATTTTTAACACAGTGAATGTGATAAAATTAACGCAAAATTCGGCCATTAATGTGTAAGAATTAGATACAGTTTGTGACCATTCTAACACATCTTGTCTAAGCGTGCATAAGCTCAGTAACCAAAAGTATAACTTTTTGACAATTTTAGTCAATGTCATACAATGTCAGTCATCTTGTGTGAAAATATGTCCAAAAATCATCCCAAATTTGAATAAAAAATCATTTTTTACATCGTTAGATCCTCACACATATCTTAAAGCCTGCTTACAACACACACACGCACACACTCCTAAGCAAATTTTCACCTCAACGTCAGTACCCAAAACTGAGTTAAAAATAAAACGGACGGTTAAAATAAAAAGGGTTTTCTATCATTCTGGGGGGCAATAATTTCTTCAAAAAACACTTACAAAACCCTAAGAAGTCAAAGCAAACACGTCTTTTAAAATTAACTTTTTTTTTTTTCAAATAAATGCTGTAAATGATCTATAAACGCAAAGAGGGTCGGTCCTCACGTATGATAATGTCCTCACAAAGTTCTTACAAACTCTTACAAATCTCAGGGCGTAAACATGTTCTATCATCTAAAAACGTGCTGCTGCAATCACACGCACACACACACTCTCTGTCAGAAACACACCGTTATATCTTGCAGTCCTTCGTGAGGTCATGATCAAACAAATCTTTTGTCTCAAATAAACAATAATGTCCTCACAAAGTTAGAAAAATCTGACAGATCTCGGCTTTTTCACACACACAGATATATTTTTTGCCGCTGTCTTTGCAGAAAGCGCATGGCCAGTGGAAGGTTTGCCAGGATTCTTTTTAATGTCTAAGCCCAGAGGGTCATTGGCTGTCCGCTGTGGACAGACTATTAACTTTTTGATTGGCGTTTCAGCTGACATCGTCCGTCCATCAGCGGCCCGCTGTCAATGGGCTGCTGCGCTAAGCTGCACATAAATACCGCCGCGGATATGAACAGGGCTGTTCGACTGCGGCCGAGCATGCTTATAAGCTCACACAGCACTCCCATAAAGATAAACAGCCATTTCCTACTGACGCCGACTCTCTCTCTCTCTCTCTCTTTCTCACTCTCGCTCTCTCTCTCTTTTCCCCCTTTTGGCAAAGGGGTCGGTGAGCAAATGAGTTGGAACGCCCCGCGCAAGGGATGATGCTGACATCGGTAGCTCAGGATTGCTCTCTCTCTCCCTCTCTCTCTCTCTCTCTCTCTCTCTTTTCTCTCTCCTGATTCCGTCTCCCTTCCTTCTTTCCCTCTTTGTCGTTTTTACCTCTCGCTTCCACACCTTTGCTCACTGTTCGTGGAGCGAAAACAAATCATTTCGCGGCCTCTTCTTTCCCTGCTTTTGTCCCAACGACGAAGCGGCAACGAATTCAGCACTTCTTTTGAAAAATGGACCCCAGGGACGGGGATGGGGATGGGGGGTGAAACGGGGGTGGGAACAGAGCGCACCTCGTTACTAATACCGTGGGTGATGGAAACTTTGCTGGCCTGCGTACTTCGGCTCTCTCTTTAATTACTTGTTTGTCTTTTTACTGCGAAAGGAAATATGGCCGAGACGCTTTATGGTGAGGGAGTGAGGGAGGGGCTTCTAAAAAGGGGGGGGGGGGAGGAAACCAAAAAAAAAAACCAAAAGGGAGGAGGGAGGCCTGACCCGGTTTTATCTGCCCTCTCGCGCGCTCGGATCGGTTTAATGATGACAAAACGGGATGTTAACTAATGATTAGTAGAAATGGTTGCAGTTAATTAGTTGGTCCTTCGTTTATCGTTCCATTTGCACATTTTGGGGAGCAATCGTTATTAATTAGGGCCATCACGGCGGAAAAAGGGGCCGAGGCGGAACCCTACAGCCAAGTTAATCAGCTCGCAATGAAAGCTCCATTATCCTGTCCCGTCGCGTTGGCCGGTGATCTATGGGCGTTATCTAAAAGCTGCATCGGGATCGGAGGGGAGCGAGGGAGGACGGGAGGGAGGGAGGGAGGGAGGGGAGGAGAGAGAGACAACAGGGGGCATAAAAGAGCCCAGCTTTGATCGGACCCTTCCTTGGGTCACTAGGCTCCAGAAGCCAAACGCGCCCGATCTTCCCCACCTTCTTCGTCTTGCCGCGTCAAAATTCCGTCCCGCCGCTATCGAGCCCGGAGGAGAGCAGCGTGTGTGTCAGCATGCTAATTGAATCGCGGCGCTTAGCGTGGCAGAGGGGTGGGCTCGACCGTTTAGGAGCTATTAGGCCTCTTTGCTTTGAGGCGCCTCTGGAACTTGGGGCTTACGTTGTAATCTTTGTATCGTTGTAAACTTTGGGGTTCCTGGCAGGACGAGAACGAGAGTTGTTGCAAGTTTTAGCACAGACTTCATTTTCCCGTCAAGGTGTTGATAGTGATTTATGTTTTGGCCGAAAGTTTTAGTTCTGTTCGTTCAGGGAGCTGGTGAAGTTTTTATGCAGAGAGACGTTTTTTGAGACTGGAAACTAGAGATGGCACCGATCCGATACGTGGATGGGATATCGGTCCGATAACGACTCAAACAGCTGGATTTCGCGGGTATCGGTGGCATTGGAGCCGATCTGTAACTGCGCACAGTTGGTTCTGCATGGGAAGTGTTACTGCGGTAAAGCTGGTTTATTGTTCGACATTCACACTAATTCCTACATATTGATATGACAATGAGCAGAACAAGCAAAGCAACAAACTACAAGCCCAAAATCACACCTTTATACTGTTTAATTTCCTTATCAACACCAGCTCTCACTGACGATGTCCGTGTTCCTGATGGTTTTAGCGCCGCAGGATTAGGGAGCGTCACTAAATTACACCACTGATCGTGGAAGGAATCGTTTTTGAGATGTTGTTTTAATAATTAATCTGCTTATGAGTGCGTAATTATTACATTGTTTTAGTTTGGAAAACAGTATTTAAGTCGTTTTTCCTTAAAGCAGAACAGAATAATCTCAGTCATGGATTCAGACTTTTTTTAAACATTATTTTCTGTTTTCTGTTTAAGAACGACTCAGAGGCTGTATCAGATTTATATCGTATCGGCGGATATACAAATTTGCAGTATCGATATCGATGTCCGACATAAACAGTGGTATCGTTTCATGTTTAACTCTAATGGGTGACTTGTAACTTTTACAGTTTGAAAAAAACTGTATTGTATCGGCAGAGATCCAAATTCATAATATCGGTATCAGTATCGGACATAAAAAGTGGTATCGAAGGACATGTCTACTGGAAAGTAACGCATAATTATTATTTTTAAACAAGGCATAAATTCTGCTGTGTTCACAAGCAAATGATTTACATTACAATGTTTCCGAATAAGGACAGCGCGGTGGCGCGGTGGCGCGGTGATTAGCACCTCCGTCTCACGGCGAGAAGGTCCTGGGTTCGAGTTTGTGTGTCTCCTTGTGTTCACGTGGCTTTCCTCCCACAGTCCAAAAGCATGCGCTTGATTGGTTGATTGGTGACTCTAAACTGGCTCGGTAAGGTGTGCGCGTTCTGTGTTATGTTCACTTTGACAAATGTACCTTTATAAGAGTGATCCCCCAAGACCATGCAACTCTATTTGCACCCTTAAAACTAGCAAAATAGGGTTTTTTTCGGACATGCCCTCAACGTGGCTCAAAATTGACCTCCCGTTTTGAGACCCTCCGAAAACGAGGGTCGAATCAAAGCTCACGCTGCACCTCGTCAAGACGCCGAGCGTCCATTGCAACGCTGCAATGAAACATCCACTTATTGCTCACGTGCAGCATGTCATTTTTACCAATAACATAAAAGTGTGGATGTCAAATGAATGCAAATTGAAAACAGTAAGGCCCACATCCCACTCTTTAATAGCAGAGAAGAGTGAGGATAGTCATCAGCAAGCAGGAACCGGGCACCAAAGGGCATGCTGGGAAATCAATACAATTTCAGTGGCTTTGAGCTTATTAATGTAAATGAGGGCCATAGTAGCACTGCTTCAACCAAAAGGAGGAGAGAGAGAGAGAGAGAGAGAGAGAGGTGCGCTGCGAAGAGATCAATTGAATAAACGAGAAAAATGACTCAGATGGAGCAGATATGAACATTAAAATAAACAAAATAACTTTAAAGGAAATCAATCATATAATTTAAAAGGTAAACAGCCCCAACGCCGGCCGTCTCCCACATGGTTTGTTGGGAAAATCGAGGATTTTTTAATTTTGCCATTGACGTAACGCCGGCCTGCTGCACTTCTTCTGCAGATAGCCGGGGAGACGAAAGAGAGAGCGAGAGAGAGAGAGAGAGAGAGAGAGAGAGAGAGAGGAAAGAAAGAAAGAAAAAATCAATGTGTGCTGCTTTTTCCACCTTCTTAAGGGCTTTTGATATTTACAGCAAGGCGCGTCCCTGGCTTTTGTATAAATTTACATTTTAAGAGATAAAGAAGCTCTGTATTTTCGCCTTGTTATTGTTAATAGAAAGTGTCGACTTTTATTCTCGCCTCTTGCGGGACAGCCCAGCTGTCTCACTCGCTTTGTATTGGGGTGTGTGTGTGTGCTCCTCTCTCTTTCTGTCTCTCTCCCGGTGCGTGTGTGTATGTGTGTGTGTGTGTGTGTGTGTGCGTCCTCTCACGTCAGCGAGAGAATGTGTCGTTCTAAGGCAATTTTCCAGCCTTTATTTTCTTGATATACAAAGCCGGGCTTTTGTGCGTGTCCGTTTCTTCCCCCGTCCGCCTTCCAGCCGGGCAGCCAATCGAGGTGGCATAATTGCATCAGAGTCCCAGAAAATATAGGCTTCGCAATTTGGAGGAAGGATGAGAGAGAGGGGGAAAAGAGGTGGGGGGGAAAAAAAAAAAGAAAAAGTGTGTGTGTGTGTGTGAGAGAGAAAGAGAGAGAGAAAGAGAGGTGGAGGGGAAGAAATGACCCCAGACAGGTTCATTTACCGGCGGCGGAGGTTAAGACGTAGTGACAGTCGACAAAGTAAGTGTGTATGTAAATGCAAAGCGCCGTTATCACCGGGATAATTCCGTGTAGCCTCGCTCGCTCCGGGGAGCTAAATTATATTTAGGGACAAGCGGAACCCCGTCGGCGGACCGCGGCTATGTAAATGGCGCGGCGTAAATACTCTAAAAGGTCCGACGACGGGGCCTGGAAAAGCGCAAGCAAATAAGAGCAAAGCGTTTACATCATTTGAATGATTTGGAGCTACTTTGGCCGGCAGCTTTAATGGAGTGCGCCGTGCCAGAAGTGACTTGCGGGGTCCAGCTGCTGGTTTTTACTCTTCTTCTTCTTCTTCTTCTTCTTCTTCCCGGGCCGCAGCTCCGGCGCCATTAAAAAAAGGAACCAGCACTACTGGAATGGAAAGCAGGGGAGGGGAAGAGGAAGAAGAAGAAGAAAAAGAAGAGGCCGGCTTTCTTTATTAACATCAGAGAGGCCAAAAATCATCGCAATTAACATCAAATCTAATCTGTCGACCAATATAGGAAAAAATCCAAAATTAGAAGAAACCCAACTCATAGATGAGCATTCTTATGAACAAATTTATTCTTAAACCCCTCTTACGCACTTTTCACGAAGATTCTTATCTGGAATTAGTTTTTAGCTAAGAACGGAATCTACTACACACGTCGTACGCCCATTTGAGTGATGATAGTTTGTTCAAAATAATCACTTGTTGCAGTTTTGTTCAGATGATTTTAATGTAATGGTGGGCTTTTTTTTTTAAAAAAAAAAACAACCTTCAAATCAATAAATTATGAATTAAATATTTTTTTATTTAATTAATCTATAAATATTAATGTCAAATTATTCATTCACTCATTCATTTTCCGAACCGCTTCAAACCCAACTGGGGTCCCAATGAGGACCGGAGCCTATCCCGGGGACTTACGGGCCCAAGGCGGGGACCGACCCTGGGCAGGCGCCAACACAGCGCAGGGCACACACACTCACATTCACACCTTACGGGGCCAATTTAGAGTCACCAACTAACCTATATTGCATGCCTTTGGACTGTGGGGGGAAACCGGAGGACCCGCGAAAAGAGGAAACCCATGCAAACACGGGGAGGGCATCTAAACTCCACACAGAAAGGCCCTACGGCCGTCCCCGAGGTTCGAACCCAGGACCTTCTCGCTGTGAGGCGGCAGCGCTATTATTAGCGCTTATTATTATTATCTATTATTATTTATAACACATTATTATTGTTTATAATGTGATGCATTGATTAATTTCTACAACCCTAATGGATAGATGGACACAAAAGCTGTAAAGTACTGAAGTATAGAAAGAAAGAAAGAAAGAAAGAAAGAAAGAAAGAAAGATTGAGAGAAAACATGAACGAGCAAAGAGAGGAAAGAGAGACAGAAAGGAAAGAAGGAAGAGAGTGGTTGTATGAATGTTTGTAGATGGACACAGATGGAGAAAGCGGGAGAGTGAAGGAGAGGCGTGGGAAAGGGTAAAGGGAGAAGGAGAGAGGGTGAGAGGGAGATTACGAGCATAGAGAAAGTGAACGAGAGAAAAGAGAAGTGTGTATCAGAGAGGAAGAGAACCAACAAGAGAGTTGAGATAGAGAGAGAGAGGGAGTGTGGAAGGGGAAGTGTGTGGGAGAGAGAGAGAGAGAGAGAGAGTGTAGAGTGAGGAAGAATGAGTGAAGGAGTGAAGTATGGAAAGAAAGAGAGCGATGGAGAGAAAGACAGAGGGAAATACCTACTGTCTACTCATGAACACGCAATCAGGGCCGTACGTCCTCATAACGCATGACATTTTTAACTTTGTATGGGAAGGACGGTAATGCAAGACTCACACTGTGTGTGTGTGTGTGTGTATTTACGGCATTGTGGGGACCTTTTTGTCCCCTAAAATCACTTTTATTCATTTTTTGGGGGCTTTGTGGGGACATTTACGAGGTCCCCATGAAGATAAAATGACTTTATAGAAAATGTTTTATTTAAGAAACTAAAAGAAGTTAAAGATGTGCGTTCGGTTACTGAGGTTAAGGTTAGAGTTAGGGTTAGGTGTAGGTGTAAAATGATATACATCGGAGTCTATGGAAGGGCCTCACAAAGATTGTAATACGGGAATGTGTGTGTGTGTGTGTGTTGGCGCGTGAATGTGCGTGGAGCAGAAAGCTTTCCATTAGTGCCAGCGTGACGGAAAGAGTAATTGATGGGTCAGCGCATTTCACACCCCTGGCTAAAGCTGTGTTAATTGTCATAAGAAGCTCAAATTGATTGGGCGCTGCACATTAGTACATAAATTTGAATTGATTAATGTTTTGTTGTGAAATGAATGAGCCGGGCCATGCAGGCAGCGCGGGCCTTTATTTATTGCGTTCATTAATGCAACGGGAAAGACCGGGGCGCGGGACAAGGCTGGAAGTAACGAATTGCAACTACTCGCAATACTGATTTTAC
>JAVGVS010000548.1:57500-92500 GCA_032718565.1 Distichodus sexfasciatus | reverse complement strand
GCCGCCTCGCGTCTCTGTCGCTTCGCTGGACGATGGAGTGGGCTGTTGCTGTCGTCTTAGATATGAATTGAGACAAACGTGGCTTTCTCCCTGTCGTCCCTCGCTTCTGATTAGGATGCAAGCTGCTCTAACAATCACTTTTTATCAATCTTCTATCTATCTATCTATCTATCTATCTATCTGTCTATCTATCTATCTCTATCTATCTCTCTCTCTCTCTGTCCATCCGTCCTGTCCTGGCTCGTCTATCCTCCATCTCCATCTATCCATCCATCCATCTCTCTCTGCGTCCATCCGCCTGTCCGCCTGTCTTCTCTCCACCATCCATCCATCGCCTCTGTCCATCCGCCTGTCCATCTGTCTTTCTCTACCCATCTATCTATCCATCCATCCATCCATCCATCTGTCTTTCTCTGTCTGTCTTTCCATCCATCCGTCTCTTTCTCTATCTGTCTTTCCATCCATCCATCTGATTCATCCGTCCATCCATCCATCCATCTGTCGCTCTCGCTCTCTCTCTCTCTCTGTCTGTCCATCCGTCTGTCCATCTGTCTCTTTCTCTCTAGTCATCTATCCATCCATCCGTCTATCTATCTATACCCCTCTCTCCATCCATCCATCCATCTGTCTCTTTATCTATCTATCTATCTATCTATCTATCTATCTATCTATCTATCTATCTATCTATCTATCTATACCTTTCTCTCCCCATCCATCCATCTGTCTGTCTATCTGTGTCTTTATCTCTCTCTCTCTCTCTCTCTCTCTCCGTCCGTCCGTCTCTTTCTTTCTTTCTGTCTGTCTATCTATCTATCTATCTATCTATGACTCAACATTTTTAAGTTGACAGCTTTTATTTGTCTTCATTTGTTTATTCTCAAACTGTGGCACTTTTTCTCTGTAGGTTCGAATGTTGATATGCGTTTATTTCCAGTTCAAAGACCTGTTTGACCTGCACATTTTTGTACTCATTCATGTTCTCCATTATTCTCTTAACATCAGACCAGTCTCCGTGACACGTTTGTGGCCTTTCTCCCCAAAAACTGACTGTGACTGTTTATTTTTTCGAGGCCGCTGATGTGATTAGCATTGCTTCGGCTGTGGCGTGACGCTAAGATCGGGTTCCTCTGCTTTCATTACACCACCACCAGCCAGGCCATGATCTCATCCACACACACACACACTCTAGGAGCACTTCCATGCCCAGCAGTGTGTCTGAATTTGTGATGTGGTTCTGCGTGTGTGTGTGTGTGTGTGTGTGTATTCAGCCCTTCTTCGATTACACATGCTCATTGTCGGCCGCTTTTACAGGAAGTATCGCTACATTAGTTCCATTACATTAATTACCAATGTTTAATTCCTGCGATGGCGCGCACATGCCCCGCGTGACTCATAGATGGCTGTTTCCGTCCCGTCTTTAAATAGCGGCGCCCCGCTAATGGCCCCGAGTTCGATGGCGGCCTGCTTTTCACCCGGCGCGCACCGGAGCCTTAAATATTAGCACTTTCTGAGGGCTGGAAGGTGGAGGTGCTTACAGACAACACAGTGGGAAACTGATACCGTCTGCTACCGACTCCATGTCATCACTCTGGCCTTTTCTTAATAACAAACGCACGAGTTTAACTTGTCAAATGCTAGAACTGTGATATAAAGCAATTTTTACTTTTAAAGAATCAATACGAAAACATCTTCCAAAATGTCACTTAATGAAGGTCCTGTCAAAGATCTCAGATCATTAGATCCCCAGAAATCACCTAAAAATCACAATTGCAATTATTTTTGAATCTTTTTGTTCTAAAACTGAGAGAAAAACCTGAAATTTCACCTTTTTGAGGACGTTTTTGTATATAAAAATTGGTCTTTTGGTCTATTTCCATTTTATATCACTTTCAACAATAAACTTAACCCAAAAAGCACTAATGAAACTGAGCACTTTTATTGAATTTATTACATTTATGACTAGTGATAACTCATTAACTACTACATCTTGACTTTAATGAAACATTCCCTCACATTGTGGTCCAGTTCTGATACCAAACACACCGGTACCGTGTTACTAGTTCTCCTGTTCTGTTGATTCTGGTATGTAGAGATCAGTGTTTGAGCAAAACCGTTGTTCATAGCAAATTCGACTCAAAAGAATCCATTATAAACACACATCCTCCTAATCCAGTAGCACATGTTCATCCTCATTCAGGTAAACAAAGCCATGCTGGGTGTGTGAGTGTGTTTTTGTGTGCGAGTGTCTCAGCGGACCCAGCGTAATCCCGGACACGTCTGATCTACAGCAGTCTGATTATCTTCACAGCATTGTTGGCACCATATTGGCCCATATGTCCTCACACTGGCCTCTGGATTATTTCTACATCCTTCATGGGGATTGTTGGAGCCCAGTAGGGATTGTGGGTAAATTTTTACTCATGATTCTACGGTATTTCTGTGAAGATGGAAGCCGAATTTTTCACTCAAAAAGGAAAAATGGTTCATAGTTCCATGTTTTACAAACTGGATTGTTCAAAAATATTTCGTTCATTTGTAATCCTCTGTTGAGAAGAGTATGAATAAATCTGGTCATTGACCTTAATGGTGAAATAAACAATAGCATGAACGTCGACAGTAATCAAAAAATACATTTCAAAACATTAAATAATAAGAGTTTCAGTTCCTTTTACAGTTACGCTGTTTTCCTAATTACGTTTTTAAAGCGAGAAATGGAAAACGCAAGATTTGATAAACAATTAGCATGTTTCCAATTTTCTAGTTCTCTAAGGTTAAAATTTTTTGTTTTTAGCCTAACTTTGACTGAATAGTTAATTTTTAAATATTGTTAGCAAGACACATTCTTCTACTTTTTGCCTGGTTTATTTGGCCTCTATACAAAAATTATTACAAGTTTTCTGTAGCAAAAACATCATTGATCATGCGATGAACGAGCCATGTGGGCAAATTTATGCAAAAATTCTTTGTAATTGCAAAAACAGTTGTTAAATTTGGTCATGAATTGACATTTAATTGTCCATTGACCGCTGGTGAGGTTTTCATGTACCGTTAATATGAGAATTTCTCCATCTGTATATATATATATATATGAAGCTGATTGATAGAACAGAACCCACCAATGCGGTTAACACTCCCGTACACATACTCCACGAACAATAAATGTCAACACAACAGACAGCGTTGGCAAGTAATAACTCCGACTCCCACCAAGCTTTGTCACCGTTTACATGAGGATGCCATGCTCCATCAACCCCCTGACTCATGCCCACAGTGCCGAAACCAAGCACAGCGGGAGGCGAGATGGAGAGAGAGGGAGGGAGGGAGGGAGGGAAGCTGACAGGAGAGAAGGGCGGCTAAGCAGCCATGTAGACCGCGCTTTTGATATAATGGATTTATCACATAGCTTATTTCATGGCCCTTGCTTTTGATTTATGAATTTGGATTCGGCGGCCGAGTCCTGCACATATCGATTGCGGGAAGTGTCAGGCGGGCCGAGGTAATTCCACTCGGCGCGAAGGGTGAAGCTCCCGTGCCCAGGCTTCTACACCTACTCCACTGTCAATTGCTTAAAGTGACGTGCAGCCATCACTGTGTGTGTGTGTTTTAGAGGGTTTTGAGCCGACAGTTGCCTTAAAGGTAATAACAATTTTGACTCAAACAGCTGGATCGGGCATCGGTGGCATTGGGCCGATCTGTAAATACGCGTAGTTGGTTCTGCATGGGAAGTGTTACTGCGGTAAAGCTGGTTTATTGTTCAACATTCACATTAATTTCTACATATTGATATGACAATGAGCAGAACAAGCAACACAACGCACTACAAGCCCAAAATCACACCATTATACTGTTTAATTTCCTTAACAACACCAGCTCTCACTGACGATCTCTGTGTCCCTGATGGTTTTAGCGCCGCAGGATTAGGGACCGTCACTAAATTACACAACTGTGTTTAAAGAATCATTTTTGAGATGTTATTTGAATAATAAATCATTTAGCATCTACGTTTGGGTGGGAAATTATTATGTTGTTTTCGTTTGGAAAACAGTATTTAAGTCGAGTATTTCCTTAAACAAGAGCAGAATAATCTCAGTCACGGATTCAGACATTTTTTAAAGCATTATTTTCTGTTTTCTGTTTAAAAAAGACTATCAGATTGGTTTTGCCTCGACAGATATCCAAATTTACAATATCGGTACCAGTATCGGACATTAAAAAAATGGCATCGTGCCATTTAGTTTGGGGGAACATTTTTGTATGTGACGCCTGATTTTCTTTGTAAGAAATTAATGATTTTCTGAAGCTATTATTAGCCACTTAATATTTCCTAAATATTTAAAATTCTACATTTCCAACTTTAAACTCAAGGAAAGTGTAAGTTGAAAAACAACAACACAACTCTATTCGCGAATGATAATTAGCTACAGCACCATCCGGCCACAAACCAACACCGCAGCCCAACGAGCAACAAAATGACAGTTTTGAACCGCAGTATTCTCCCGTCTCCACTCAAATATTGCTAAAAGTAGTAAAAGTGGTAGGAACTGGCAAAATGATGTATTTGAGTCTCTGTGTTGTTTGTGTGTGTGTGTGTATGTGTGGGTGTGGGCATGTGTATGTCAGTGTGTGCAGTTTGGAAATCATGCCCTTTGAGGTTTGGTTGCTCTCACTTCACCAGATGAGACAGGGATAATGGAATGTCATCCTGTCAGGTTCGGGCCTGATTAGGGAGTGTTTGTTATTTATTGATTGTCTTTCATGGCAAATTATCTATGCACAGGTCAGCGCTGGCGTTTTATTCATGGGCCTCCGATGGCTGCCCGTTCCCATCCTCTTGCAAAAAAAATCAATGCGGCCCAAATAAAATGGAATTTAAAAAAGAAAAAAAAATGGGAGGGCGAAATTAGCAAACATCTCAACGCAGGCCCGGTGACACGCGCATATGTTAGCATTTGGACACCGCTCACTCGCTTCCATCCAATTTAAGGCCGCTTCCTTTGGCATGCTCGTTTCTGCACGATTTCCATTATAATTGCTTTTAATGTGGCTTTAAATGATTGTCTTTAGCATCAGAAACTGGAATGTCCAGTTACATTACGCCGACACAAAGCTCTACGGAGTTAGTCGATCTGTCCTGCTGGAAGAAGAGCAAGAATGAGAGACTGAAGTTACTTCATGATGGTCACTTGCTGGCTATTTCTTGTTTGATGTAGTGTCTCGAGACCAGTTTTCTCTGTCTCGGTCTTGTCATGGACTCGGACACAGAGGATTTTATTTGGAGACCAGCCGAGACCACAACTCTGAGAATCTTATTATTAACATTTTGAGACAGACGCAGGCAATTTTGAATCAATTTAACTTACAGAAACCACACACATACCATCAGAATCACAAGACTTTCAACTTGCTGGACATTATATTCATTCCTCTGTATGTGAAATTATTTCTGAATAATTCTGTGCAAAAACCACTGAAGTAATTGCATAAAAACCCATTAAGTACATTATTCACGATGTAAACACATCCAAATTTACAATATCGGTACCGGTATCGAATATTTTAAAAAGTGGTAGCGTACCATGTAGTTCTCTTCCAGAAAGGTCAACAGCGGCTCATGTTAGAGGCCAAAATGAGTCCAAATCGGCTCAAAATTAAACAAAACTTTAGCATTTCTTCGTTTTCAATTGATCAGAAAATATTTATTTTGATTTTATAATGTTAGAGAGTAATCAATTGGGGAAAATAAATGTAGAAAATGTATTATTTCTTTTCAAATCATTTTATTCTGTATCCAGATAGATGCCAAAGTGTTTGCGTCCGGCACTAACCTTATTTATCTTCACAGCACTAAGTCATAGAATGTCTCTGCGTAATAACAACTCTGCAGCCAATAAAACAGTGAGTTTGGTCTTGAGGCCCTGGTCTTGGTCTCAGCCCTTCAGAGTCTTCGTCTTGTCTCGGTCTCGACACACTCTGGTCTTGGTCTTGGTCTTGTTTTAGGTGGTCTTGTTCCCAACGCCAGTTTGGTGATGGTTAAGCTGGCTCAAAACACATCTTTAAACAACTTGAAAGCCTCCTAACGCAAATTAGTTTGGTCACAAAACTAATAAAACGTTATGGAACATCTTAAGATGAAGCGAGGAGAAATGGAATGAAAGTCTCTAAGCGTTCAGAGGAAGCCATTATCAATTGAGACGTTTTCTGGCGTCTCTCATTAGACACTAGTAAAAGTGGCTCCAAATTTTGGATTACAGAGTCTAACCCTGTAATAATTCTGTGGAAAGAGGTTTTTAATCTCTCATAGAGTTTCTATACATGGTGTGACCCTCGTCAAATGACAGGATTCTAAGACATGTTTAAGACTCACACTTCATAAAAAGATTTGTCATGTGTGATGTGTGTGGTGTGGCAATTCAGAGAAAGAGGGGATAGTAATTGTGGTATAATTTCCTGTAGCGGTCATGACTTCTTCCTCATGTCCTTCTTCTTGGGCATGATTGATGCCAGGCGGTTTAGGTCAACACACTGGCATGTGATATGTTGAAGGCCTTTGGGACAAATTTCTGTCCAGAAAGCATTAAATTCAAATTCAAATTCAAATTTATTTATATATTTATATATATCTTAACAACAGTCATTGTCACAAAGCACTTTACATATAACCGGCCTAAACCCCCCCAACAAGCAAGCCTGAGGCAACAGTGGCAAGGAAAAACTCCCTCTAACAGAAAGAAACCTTGAGAGGAACCAAGACTTGGAGGGGGACCCCATCCTCCTCTGGGCGATGGGGTTAACATATTGACTTTACGGCAAGAGCAAAAAAAGGGCTATATCTGCAGTTTAACCCTTTCATACATGAATTAAGTATAAATATAAGTATTTCATATTGTAACGGTCACTGACCTCATGCACACTCAGTGTAAAAGACAACTCCAAGACCATCGTTGTAGGCTAAATACCTCATCCTAATTGTCTCTCGTTCTACTTCTAGTTTAAAGTGTGTATTTTATACTCTATTTATATACTTCTTATTCTATGTGCCTTATTTGTTCTTTGTTCCTTGTTCTTTGCACTGTTCAAACTGGAGCCACGTCGTCTCGTCTCATCTCTCTGTATACTTGTACAGTATAAAGCAGAGATGACAAAGTTTACTTTGACTTTGAATTATGAGCCGCCAAGTCAAAACCTAGGATATATAATGTTTGCACCAAATTGCTGCTACTTTTCATCCTGACAATATCGCGATATACTTGCCAATTTGTAGAATTTCATCTCAGTATGTGCTGTCTCAGTAGTTTAGTACTGGTACTGTTTCGTACACGACAATGAAGACATGTATTTTACTCTCAGTTCACTTTTTGTATTTACCATCGTGACAATACAGGGTGCAGTACGGCATCCTTGCCACTAGAGGCTCGCTTGAATTCCTCTCTTCCATGAACACAGCACTTCCTCTCTTTAAAACTCTAAAAGGAAGTAGCCATTTTTCTCTGCAGTCGGTGGCGTAACGGTAGGGTACCGGTAAAGTTACCACTGAGGTACTCATGAGCAAGGTACCGTCCCCAAGCAGTGCTCCCCGGGTGCTTGTTAGCTGCCCACTGCTCCTTCACGGACGGGTTAAATGCAGAGCTCACTGTGATGGTGCACTGTGTCCTGTGCTGTGTTCACAATGACAAATAATCACTCACGTACTGTGATTTGTCCACAATTATTTCTACTGTACTTTCTTTGACCTCCAACATCCCCCAAAGGCCTGTCCACTATACACGCCCCAGAACGCTTTCGCACACGCATCATGGCTGCCACGCGTTGCCAGCGCTCTTTTGAAGTGTCCTCTGAGTACGTCATCAGCAGCGTGTGTTCATTTGTTTGACAACAAAAGAACGATAAGAACGAGTGGCAGCCGTGATGCGTGGGCGTAAGCGTCCTGAGCGTTAAGTACACTACCAGTCAAACGTTTGGACACACCTTCCCATTCAATGTTTTTTCTTCATTTTCATTACTATTTACATTGTAGATTCTCGCTGAAGGCATCAAAACTATGAATGAACTGTGTAAAGGCTATATGACCCAGAAGGAGAGTGATGATGGAGTGCTGCGCCAGATGGCCTGGCCTCCACGGTCACCTGACCAAACCCTATCGAGATGGTTTGGGATGAGATGGACCGCAGAGTGAAGGCAAAAGGGCCAACAAGTGCTCAGCATCTGTGGGAACTCCTTCAAGACTGTTGGAAAACCATTTCAGGTAACTACGTCATGAAGCTCATCGAGAGAATGTCAAGAGTGAGCAAAGCAGTGATCAAAGCAAAGGGTGATTATCTTCAAGAATCTAAGATATAAAAGATGTTTTGGGTTATTTCCCACTTTTTGTTTACTACATAATTCCATATGTGTTCATTCATAGTGCCTTCAGTGAGAATCTACAACGTCAATAGTCATGATAATAAAGAATAAAACATTGAATGGGAATCACTTACTAAAACCTTACTCTTCACCAACTCACACTTAAGATTCCCACATTTATGTCAGCTCCCTTATTGTTCTGTCTGTGATCAAACGGAATTTCACATATGATTAAGAATCGTTTGAATATCGTCCTGCATGCGCACCAACATTCATTCAGACTATTTCAGATCAGATACCGCGATCCAAATTAGATGTGACATTCTGTACACTAACATCCCAACCACTAGGGGGCCTGTGTCAAGCCGCAATGTAGCTGTTGGGTCTTCATGAGTGGTCAGTGGTTTATCATCATATTTCATATGTATCGCTTCTGTTTAATATGTATTGAATTCTAGGCAAGCCTCAAACCACCACTGGGCCCCTGAGTAAGACCCTTAACCTCAAGTTACTCCAGAGAGACAGTTCATCTTTTAAATGTTGTGATAAAACTCGATTACGTCAAACTGTCAGGTTTTTTGGACCCACTGCTACTGAAATGTGTCGCCAGCCTTCCGTTCATACCTTCTCCTGCAGTTCGTAAGATCTAGATCTGGCTTAAGTTCCCACAGAAATGAAGGGCAACAATAAAGCAAATGTTATAACACACAAGCTGTGGTTGACGTGTGCATCTCTCCCTGTGTGTGTATATATCTCCCAAAAGTCTGCGCTCTAACAGCTTCCAGATGTTCCAGGCTCGCACGTGGCTCCGCCCACCCCAGATGCCAGGTCTGTTGTGGGCGGGGCTGGGATAAAGTGAGGACATTTCCCTAATCACTCTCTCCCTCCCTCCCTCCCCCTCCCCGACCCCCCGAAGGGGGAAACTTGTATTAAGCCTTTTCATGTTTGTCTCTTTGATTAGGAGGAGGGCTGCGGGGCTAATGGCTAAGTCATGGGAAGAGGAAGGGCACCAGGCCTGGTCCTGTGTGTTGTGTGGAGTTTTAATACGGAAGGAAGCGTGCGATTAAAAATGAGACAGAACATGAAACGCGAGAGGTTTTGAAGTCGCTTCAGTTCGGGGGGGCCGAGGGTAATGTGAGTGGAGTGTGTGTGGGGGAAATATTAAAGGAGGTTATTGATCTCCGGTGCTGAAAAGTGTTAGATCATATAGACAATTTAACACTGTTTTTCACTGCTTATTGTCTTGTGGTGACAAATCACTCAGAGGGAGAGATAAAGGGTGAGAGAGAGTGAGAGAGAGATCATCACAAATTCATGTCATCAGCAGCTTAATAAAAAACAGATGATTTATTCAAATCAGATGCGTGTGTGTCCGTGTATGCGCACGGGTGTTTATGTAATGTGAAATTTGCTTATATGTGGTGCAGTGGAGGTTGGCGAGATGACATAAATCCCCCCCCTCCCCAAAGGTCTGTGTTGTCACTCAGCATTTGTGGCCCATGTGGGACCCTGATACTCCCATGGACATATAAGATTGTGTTATTTGGGCTGCCATACCTTATTCCAGCCCTGCTGTCAGGAGAGCAACCAGCAAGCAGCTGCTCACCAATCAGCCTGTCAACACCTCTCCGCAGAACATCCGCACAACACCCTCCAGCGTCCCCCATCCTCCGTCACACGCTCAGTAACCCCCAGCACTGACCTCCAAGAAATGCCCAGAAATATACAAAACCTAGAACCCCAGACGAGTACAACAATTTATCCCAAAATAAAACCTCAACTTCCCCCTTCACCAACACACAACCAACATTCCGACAACACTCAAAATTGCCCCTCCGCTATTACACTCCCTAGAGACTGTAGGTACTTACATCCACCATGCTCCTGTACTTACAAAACCTGCTCCTGTACTCGAGACCGGTCACAAACCAGTTTTTAAAAGTCTTGGTCTTGTCTCGGACTCGGTTGTATTTGTACTCGGTCTTGTCATGGACTCGGAGACCAGCCGAGACCACAGCTGTGGGAATATTACTATTAAAACTCTTTGATGGCGACGCAGGCATTTTGCGTTGTTTATTAATAAGTGTTTTAATAACTCAGAATCCCTTTAACTTACACAAACCACACACATACCGTCAGAATTACTGAAGTAATTGCGTAAAAAGGTATTAATTACATTATTCACAATGTCAACACATGCGTTAGCGCTCGCGACTCTCACATGGAACGCCATCATGCCCAAAAATCTCAGGTTAAGTTTGGTTGTGGTGCGCCGTGTGCCGTGCTGTGGTATGTTGACAATGACAAAATCATCACCCACGTTCACTCACTTTCACTCACGTCCAGCATCCACCAAATATACTTCATCACCTCACTCATCATCACATACCTAAGAATCCCCAACATCAGCCGTAACCTAAATATACTCCATTACCCCTGGCACCAACACACACCTAAAAATCTCCAACACCAACCTCCATCAAATTCCCGACCTTCATCTCACACCCAGCAACCTCCAGCACTACAGAAAAAAATACTTGTTTTTAACAAATCGTAATAATATCATATGCAAAATAATCACAATACGATAAACTTATGTGAAGTAGTTTTCTATGAGTAATTACAACAATAACGACGACTACAACAAGATAAAAACGTCATGTGCTGTCCAAAACATAGCTTACACAGATCACAGTACATGTGTCTAGAAGAGATTAAGCCACCCATATCGGATTATCTAATATTATTCCAACATGGATCTCAAATAACAAAAATTAATCTATTCCTTCTGTCTGTTGTGGTTTTATAATTGTGTGGTTTATAATACTGGATCAGCATTATGATCTTAGAGATTATCAGTGTCCTTGCGTTTAGCTGCAGAAGATTACATACGAGCGGATCTTGTTCGCAATTCTTTCCACATATATCCTGCATGTGGGTCTTCTCTTAAACGAAACAGACTGCAGGGACGTGAGGTGGATTTGAAAATAAAAATGTCACACAAGATGGACCTAAAAAGTGACAATTTACTGATAATTTTCCTTCACCAATAAGTCTCATTTTCCTAAAATTTGCGTTAAAGAAAGTTAACATAATTTAACATTACAGATGAAGGTGTACATGGGCCCCTAGGCTACATTTTTCTGTCAGCCCCCCCTTGCCAGGCTTATTTTAATGAATTGATATTTTTTCTGGCCAATCGGGGGCCTCCTGGCACATATGGGGGCCCCTAAGCTCGACATATCTAGCCCTCTGCGTTAATCCGTGCCTGAGGATAATGTAATAATATACAACGAAAGAAATCCCAATAAACTAATGTTGTGCACATTTGTTCTTCAAGTTCTGTTCTTATCAAGAACAAATCTTCCATAAAACATTGACATAAGAATGTCAGAAGTTTTAAGAACAGGTTTCTTCATAAGAATGGTTGTTGAACGAGGCCCGTTGATCTTGTTTCGCCAGTATCACGCACGAGAGTCTCGCAATGAATTGATGAATCTTCATCATTTGTACAGCACTACTATGAAATTCTGATTTGCCCCTCTCTGGTCATTAAAAACGTGTTAAAGGTGTCTTCGGTGACGAGGAAGGCACGTTATGGGTAGATCGTTGACGGACACCAGGGCCCCCCTCATCACCTGTCAGGGCTTCCGAAGAGCAGCGTAGTCGGGCGTCGGGCAGCAGACGGAGAGGCTGCAGGATGAGGGAGGGATGTAGGGCTTTGGACGGTGGTGGTGGTGAAGGGTGGGTGTTGGGGGAGGTGAAAACATAACAACAGCAACAACAACGAGAGCGGCGGCAACGTAACAACGGCAGCGGAGACGGAAAACACAGCGCCGGCGAACAAAGGCGCCGCGCTCGCCTCGGAGATTGCTTGGCTCTGGGGTCAGGAGCGATTCGGCGTGAGGGAGTAATGTTTTGATTGTCACAGATTATGCGCCGCTTTCAGGGCGGTGACAGTTACGGGCTTGGAGGGCTGGAGGGTGAGAGAGAGAGAGAGAGGGAGAGGGAGAGGGAAGCAAAAGAAACAGAACGGAGAAAATGCATTTGAAGGAAACGGAGAGGAAAGATCAGAGCGAGAGAGATCTCACAGGGAGAAGGAGAGAGAAAAATGACGGGAATAAATGCAAAAAGGAAGAAGAAGAAAACTAAGGACTGAGAGAAGAGAGAGATCTGACTGAAAGCTGAAGAAACAGAGAAAGAAAGAGGGAAAATGAGAGAGAAAAATGAGGAACGGGGAGAAAGTGAAAGAGAGAGAGAGAGCGAGAGACACTAAAGTAAAAAGAGGAAAGAGAGAGAATAAGTAGAATGTGTAGATGTAGTAAGGAAGTAGAGAGAGAGAGAAAGGATTGAGAAGAATGAGAGAAGAGGGCGAACTTAAAGAGAAAGAGATAAAACTGGAGAGAGAGTTAGCAAAAGAAGTAAAACCGACAGAGAGAGCGGATAAAAGAAGAAAAAGTGTGAAGGAACAATAAGTGAAAGAGAGAGAGAAGGGAGAGACAGAAGTGGGAGAGAGAGAGAAGGCACAAACAAACGCATCAAGCATAAAGAAGAGAGGAGGAGGAGGAGGAGGAGGTGTTGGATTGATTCGGCTCTTTCTCTGGCATGGAAAGGTCACGTTGATCAATGCTGCATAATTGGGACTGTATTAGGATCATATTGGGTCATTTTACTGTTTAATGATGAAATATTAAATATTGGCCGGCTAAGATTGCAGTCATTAGCGAGCACTTTCAATTATGGCCCTTTAATTAATTTGAACCTGACCCAAAATCCAATACTGGCACGTAGACAGACATAAAGGCACTCTCTTCTAACCACAAGCGCTCGGCCAATCGGATCGCTTTACCGCCTGATTGACAGCCATAGATGCCGGGGCTAAAAATACACCCAACACTCTTTGTTTGGGCGGGGAGTGCGGAAAAGTGTTGGGTTTCAGGAGAGGGTAGGTGAGACTGCAGCATAAACCATTAGGACCATTAGGACCAGTAGACTTGATCACCTTTAAGTAGATCTCATGGGGACCAAGTGACACTTAAAAAATAGCTGCTGAAATTCCATACTTCAGTAAAAATAGAGATTTCTTACAGAGAAAATGAATCCAGAAAAAGTTACAAGTCACCCATTAGAATCAAACATGAAACGATACCACTTTTTATGTCTGATATCCATATCGATACTGTAAATTTGTACATCTGCCAATACGATATAAATCTGATACAGTCTCTGAGTCATTCTTAAACAGAAAACAATGTTTAAAAAAAAGGCTGAATCAATGACTGAGATTATTCTGTTCTGCTTTAAGGAAAAACTTGACTTAAATACTGTTTTCCAAACTAAAACGATGTAATAATTTCACACCCAAACGTAGATGCTAAATGATTTATTATTAAAATAACATCTCAAAAATGATTTCTGTAAACACAGTTTTGTAATTTAGTGACGGTCCCTAATCCTGCGGCGGTAAAACCACGTGAGAACGTGAGAGCTGGTGTTGTTAAGGAAATTAAACAGTATAATGGTGTGATTTTGGGCTTGTAGTGCGTTGTGTTGCTTGTTCTGCTCATTGTCATATCAATATGTAGGAATTAGTGTGAATGTTGGACAATAAACCAGCTTTACCGCAGTAACACTTCCCATGCAGAACCGACCGAGCGTGCGCACATTTACAGATCGGCCCAATGCCACCGATACCCGATCCAGCTGTTTCATTTTGAATCCATCTGGATACAGAACAAAATTATTTGATAACAAAGTATATTTTTCTATATTTATGTTTAATGTTGATTACTAATATATTAAAATGGAATGCAATACTGTTTGATCAATTGAAAATGAAGAAATACTTAAGTTTTGGGTCATTTTGAGCCTGTTGGCCTTTCTGGAAGAGAACTACATTTTTGCGCATGATGGCGTTCCATATGAGAGTCACGAGCGCTAACGTGTGTGTGTTTACATCGCGAATAACGTAATTAATTTTACGCAGTTACTTTACTATTCTCAGTTCAAATTACAATGGTTACTCGGTTCATCCAGTCTTGAAATGACTTCAAGAGAAAATTACACTTATGAAGCGTTGTCCAGAGCTTCAGGAGCTATTTTGGAGTCAGAGAGGACAGTGACCGGAGAAGTGGATAGTGTCTATGGACTGAAGGGGGTAGAGCTGGCGGAGGGGGGACTAAAAGCGATCTAACGACGTGTGCGGACTCGAGTTCCCATAATGACACGGGCCAGATTAATTATGCTCGCCACGGGTCATAATTATCCATGCGATCTCCATGCTCCTGCACTCAGGCCCATGAATCAATACAGGCGCTTTAGCCTGGTGCTGCATTTATGCACATATTTATGGCTTTATTTTCACCCATTTCTGGAAATGAGGCCCTTGGCTGGACGCATCGTGTCGCGGCTCCGCTTTCTCTCGGTCTGGCTCACGCAAAGTATCAGTGTCCAAAATTAGGCAGACGATACCTTGAAAACTACGCCACAGCTAAGCGTTAATTGCTAAGAGCACCGACTTCCGTCGTCGGCTCATTTTCAGGAACATTTTGATCAGGGCTCATACGAATAAATATTCCCACTTTCGCTGCAAGGAATCAAGCCAACATAAGCACACGTCCTGCCTCAACATAGGGCATGAAATGTCGTTTTAAAAAGCTTTCTAAATCCACTTTATACTAGGAATAATTAAGACGAGTGTCACATTAGTCCCTGCAATACTCCTCTAGACCACTAGTGTTGGGGGTTTGGGGCGGATATATATGATGTACAGTATATGGCAGCGCTTTGTGACAATAGCTGTTGTTAAGAGAGCTTTATAAATAAAATTGAATTGAATTGAGGGTGGCACGGCGGCGCAGTGGCTAGGGCTGCCGCCTCACAGCGAGCAGGTCCTAGGTTCGAACCACGGGGCCTTTCTGTGTGGAGTTTGCATGCTCTCTCCGTGTCCTCGTGGGTTTTTGTTCAGGTGCTGCAGTTTCCTGCCACAGTCCAAAAGCATGGAAAGTAGGTTAATTGACGACTCTAAATTGGCCCCCATAAGGTGTGAATGTGTGAGTGTGTGTTTGTGTGAGTGTGTGTGCCCTGCGATGCGTTGGCGCCTGCCCATGGTTGTTCCCCGCCTTGGGCCCGTAAGTTCCCAGGATAGGCTCCGGTCCTCCGCGACTTCAGCTGGGATTAAGCGATTTGGATAAAGAATGAATGAAAGAATGAATGAAGGAATGAAGGAATGAATGAATGGGTGCAGTGGTTTGTGCTCCCGCCTCACAGCAAGAAGGTCCTGGGTTCGAACCTCGGGGACGGCTGTAGGGCCTTTCTGTGTGGAGTTTGCATGCTCTCCCAGTGTTTACATGGGTTTTCTCTGTGTGCTCCGGTTTCCTCCCACAGTCCAAAGGCATGTAATGTAGGTTAACTGGTGACTCTAAATTGGCCCTGTAATGTGTGGATGTGAGTGTGATTGTGTGAGTGTGTGTGTGCCCTGCGGTGTGTTGGCGCCTGCCCAGGGTTGGTCCCCACCTTGTGCCCGTAAGTTCCCGGAATAGTCTCTGGTCCCCCTGTGACCCCAGTTGGGATAAAGTGGTTCGGAGAATGAATGAACGGGCCATTATGTCACACCAAAAGTCTGAGACGTGTTCAAAATACAGACGCGTGTCGTTGTTTTCTTCATAATAGTGACGCTCTTTGTGATAAGAGGCTTAGCGTTAACTCCCACTGCAGCTGTGTGCTACTGCAGCGTTTCCCAATCCCAGTCCTCCGGAACACCGCTCTGCACAGATTCGGTATTTCCTGCACCTCCGCATGCCGATCCAACGTTGCTAATTAGCTAATCAGTAGCATCAGCTGTGCTGTGGGTCGGGAAACTCGAATCTGTGCAGAGTGGTATTCCTCCGAGGACTCTGGGTGAGGCAGCTGCCTCCAGGTGAATGGCGTGGTGGAATCTTGCGTCATGTGGAGCCGTGTTATGATGGTCACCAGGCTTAATCAGGCCGTGGAGGCGTGTAAACAGGCAGATCAAACATGTAAACACGCTTTAGCGGCGGATAACGTCTATGTGCTTATTAAACAGCGCTTTGGCGAGTGAAGGAATCGGCGTCGGGGCAGTTGATCTGGAAGGTCAAAGTTACGGCGGTGACATATAGAGCAACATCTTTTTCAAGACCTGCTCCCTTTCTTCCTCCCTGTCTCCTAGTTTCTCTTTTTTTTATCTTCCCTTCCAGTATTAGTCTCTTTCCATAATATTCCCTTCTCCCCCAAATTTCCTCCTTCCTTCCTTCTCTGTCATTCCTTTAAGCTATCGTCCTCTCCTTCCAAATCCTCCCCTTCTGAGTTCTTCCTTCCATCTCTATCACTTGGTCTGTAGTTCCATAGGCTCCTGTGAGTAAGTGCCAGCCATCAAGGGGCCCACACATACGAGTTCTTGAAGCTATCCTCCCTCTCTCCCTCTCTCTCTCTCACTTTGAAATCCTCCTCTCCCCTCTCTCTCCCTCTCACTCTCTCCACTTCAATCTCCTCTTTCCTCACTCTCCCCTCTCACTTCATTCCTCCTCTCCCCTCTCCACTCTTTCTCTCTCCTCTGTCTCTCTCTCTCTTCAATCCTCCCCTCTCCCTCTCTCTCTCCCTCTCACTCCCCCTCTCCCTCTCTCTCTCTCTCTCTCTCTCTCTCTCTCTCACTTTAATCCTCCCTCTCTCTCTCTCTCTCCCTCTCCTCCCTCTCACTCTCTCACTTCAATCCTCACTCTCCCTCTCACTCTCCCTCTTTTCCTCTCTCTCCCCTCCTCACTCTTTCTCTCACTCTGTCTCTCTCTCTCTTCAATCTCCCTCTCTCCCTCTCTCTCTCCCCTCTCCTCCCCCCTCTCCCTCTCTCTCTCTCTCTCTCTCTCCACTTTAATCCTCCCTCTCTCTCTCTCTCTCTCTCTCTCTCTCTCTCTCTCTCACGCTATTCTCCTCTCTCTCTCTCTCTCTCTCCTTCAATTCTCCCTCTCCCTCTCCCTCTCTCTCTCTCTCTCTCTCTCTCTCACTTCAATCCTCCCCTCTCTCTCTCTCTCTCTCTCTCTCTCTCCTCTCTCTCTCCTTCAATTCTCCCTCTCTCCCCTCCCCTCCCCTATCCTCTCTCTCTCTCTCTCTCTCTCTCTCTCTCTCTCTCTCTCTCTCTCTCTCTCTCTCTCCCTTCAATCCTCCCTCTCCTCTCTCTCTCTCTCTCTCTCTCACTTCAATTCTCCCTCTCCCTCTCCTCTCTCTACCTCTCTCTCTCTCTCTCTCTCTCTCTCTCTCCACTTCAATCCTCCTCTCCCCTCTCCCTCTCTCTCTCTCTCTATTCAATCCTCTCTCTCTCTTCAATCCCCCTCTCCCACTCTCTCTCGTTCTCTCTCTCGCTCTCTTTGTCCTCCCCTTCTTTCTCTCTCTCTCTCTCTCTCTCTCTCTCTCCTCTCTCTCTCTCTCTCTCCTTCAATCCTCCCTCTCCCTCTCTCTCCTCTCCTCTCTCTCTCTCTCTCTCTCTCTCTCCTATTCAATCCTCTCTCTCTCTTCAATCCCCTACTCTCTTCTCTCTTTCTCCCTCTCTATTTATCTCTGTATCTTCTTCCTGCCCCCTTCTCTCTCTCTCTCTCTCTCTCTCTCTCTCTTCAGTCCTCCCTCTGTACCAAAGTACACCAAAGTACATCGTTTACAGCCTTTCTTTCTTTCTTTCTTTCTTTCTTTCATTCTTTCTTTCTTTCTTTCTTTCTTTCTTTCTTTCTTTCACTCTTTCACTCACCCTCTTTCCTCTCATACACATAGAGATTAGCTTGAAAGTAACAACGTGTCTCTCTCTAAGCGTGTCTGTTTCTACCTCTTTTAACCATCATTTTTTCTTTTGTTCTTTCTTTCTTTTATTTTTCCCCTTCATTAACATGTAAACCTGTGCTCTCTCATTCTCTCTATCTCTCTTTTACCCTATACATCTCAAAAGAGTTTACACACAAGACACCTTTGAAGCTCCTGTTTCTCTACGTTTTTTTATTTCTCCTTCCTTCTACCCTCTCTTCCTTCCTTCTTTCCTTCACCTTGTCTCTCATGCCTAGGGTTCCTGAGGGGCAATTATAACCCGGCGAAGTTACATACAACAAACGTCCTTTGAAGCCGTCCTCCCTCCCTCCCTCTTTCCCTCCCTCTCTCCCCGTCCGTCTCTCACTCCGCTGGTCTAAACGCAGGCCGGCATTGTGTCCAGAATGTAATTTTCTTCGAGGTAAGCGCCAAGCCCTTGCTGCTTTATTTAATAAATCTCTATGAGATTGCGTCTCTCTCAACGTCCCGTTGAGGTGAAAAAGAGAGAGAGAGAGAAGGAAAAACGCAGCTCTCCTTCGCCCCCCCGCCCCCCGTAATCGCCACGTCTTAATTCCTTGACATAAACATAAGCCGCCGGATTAATGAAGGGCCCCGAGATCTGGCGAGAAGGAGCGAGAGATTGCTTATCGATCCATATCAAAATTTTCATGCTAATCCCAGCGAGGGGGCGCCGGCGTCGGCTATCAGAGTTAATAATCTGATTTCTAGGCTGTCCGAGACAATTCCGGCCGCCGCGAGGCTCTAATCAGAGGCTGCCGTCTGAGCTGTTGCGAAAAGCCCGCTAGCGCCCGGCCCCTGGCCCCTGGACCCTGCCACCGGCCCCCGGACAGTGATTGAGGATATGATGGAAGCGTGTTGACAAATTAAATTTTTTACATTTCACAGGAGATTTGCAGCAGCAGAAGGGCCTTGTTTGGAAGAGTTAAAGGGGAAGATGGGGAGGGAGGGATGGAGGGAGGGATGGACGGATGGTGACCTCTGCATAGGTGTGCACATAAACTTGTGAAACCGTCTCGTTTGACCTCCTCAGGGTCGCGACTAATGATAATTCAGCTTTCTAAGTTGCACGGATGGATGGATGAAAGGATGGAGGGATGGAGGGAGGGAAACGAGGGTCCTGCTTCATTCCCATCAAATTTCCATTTGGCCGAACGGCACCGGGGAAAAAAGGTGACTTTCGTTGCCGAAAATTGGGGCAAATTGGAGTTATTGATCGGACTACGTCATGGTTTTCATATGTTTATATATCATCAATCCTTCTCTTCATCCGTTCATCCATCCTTCATTCCGTTTACATCCATCCATTCTTTCTTTTTCCGTCCTTCTATTTATGACGTCTATATATACAGTCTCCCCTCCCTCTTCCATTATTCTGTCCTTTCTCTCTATCTATCCATCCATCCATCAATCCTTCCTTCCTTTCTTGATTCTATACGTCCATTCTTCACTCCTTCATCCATCTATTATTCCTTCTGTTCATCTTTACTTCCTGCCTTCCATACATCTGATCTGTCTTCTTTCCCTCCTTCTATTCATCTGTCTCTCCGTCCTTCCTGCCGTACATCCAGTATTCCTTCGCTCCCTCCTTTTATTATTCTATCCTTTTTTCAATCCTTCATTCTTCATTGCGTTCCTCCTTTCATTCATCCATATATCAGTCCATCTACTCATCTTTTTCCATTGCTTCTTCCCATTAACCCATCCATTTGTCCTTCTTTACATCCTTCTGTTCATCCTTCCATCCTTTCTTCTTTCCTTCCTTTTTTCATACATCCAGTCTTCCTTCCTTCCCTCCCTCCATCTATTATTCTATTCTTTCTTTCTATCCTTCATTCTTCCTTCCTTTCTATCGTCCATCCTTTCTTCCTTCCTTCTATCCATTCTTCATTCCTTTCTCCTTCCATTCATCCATCTATCATTGCATCTACACAGTCTCCATTTTTTCCTCTCATCCATACCTTCATTCTTTCTTCTTTCCCTCCTTCTATTCACTCCATCCATCCTTCCTTCTTTCCATACATCCAGTCTTCCCTCCCCACCTCCGTCTCTCCATTATTCTATCCTTTCTATCTATCTATCCATTATTTCAGCATTCTTTCATCCCTTCTTTATTCCTTCCTCCCATCCATACATCCATTTTTTCCTGTTTTCCCTCCTTCTATTCATCCTTCTTTTCTTCTTACCTTAATTCTTCCCGTACATCCAGGTTTCCCTCCCTCTATTCCTCCCTCCATCCCTCATTCTGTCCTGTCTTTCTGTTCCTCATTCTTTGGCCAATGCACAGTACAGCTTTCCATTTGACTTTGAAATTTTACATTTGGGGGAAAAACTATCACCCGAAGCAAGGCTTTGAGATAACGGACAGCGTCGGAATTCCACGTGAATGCAGGCAGAACCGAGAAGCCTCAGCGTTCGTCGTAATTCATCCCTTAGTCATTACAGCCATAAGCACTTTCCCAAAAACACAAAAGGCTGGAGGTTCAATATCCAGCTCACTTCATTGTCCCGGCGTAAATCCCGGCAGTCGTTTGCGCGCCGCGTGCCGCAGAAGGCCATTCAGCCGGTAAGGACAAATGGCACGGTGAGCCGGACAGGGGGTAGAAAATGACAGCGGGGCCAAAAAGAAACCGGCGAACGTTGCTTTAACTTTTCTCGATAATCAATCTCCTCATCTTGATGTTTACAAAAAAGAGTCGATAGCCGGGGAGAGGGCTTTGTGATTGCCTTTGATTTCTCTCTCGGCCCCAAATCAGACTTTATTCTGCCAGTCTATGACATTGATAATTCTTAATGATCGGCCGGCTCTATGTGCACAATGACATGACGCCAAGCAGCTCTCCGCCGAACACGTCCTTCAGCAGCAACTTCTCCCCGCGCCATTTTATTTCGGGCTGGAAAAACCCCTCAATACTTTACCCATAATTGCTAAAGTAGCCAATAATACAGAGCTGATGAAGGGTTCTGGGAGATTACGCCGTAGCACAAGGAAGACTCTCGGTTTTGGTATAGATTGCAAATTCATCTGTCTATTAGTAATTTAAAAATGTAGAAATAAATGTAAAATTTATAGATTTAATAATTTTATCACTTTTATGTTCTGTTCATGTATTTTGAAACTTATTTCAACAACTTATTCACACATTATTTTCAATCAGAGAATCCAAAAATAATCTTTCATATAGCCACTTACTACTAATAACATTATATATTAATTTTAGCATAATAAAACACAACTTTAGAGTTTAAAGTAGAAGTACAGATATTTTTAATTACATGACATGTTTATTATATACATGTACTTGAACCAACTCACTTATTTTTTACTATAACATTTTTTTAAACGAGGAATCCACCATTATCCTTCTCAAATAACCGAATACGAATTGATTTATATTTTTAAATAAATCTTTTAATAAAATTAACTTAAGAAAAAATTCTTAGGTTTAAATTTTAATTATGAAAAAAAAATTCAATCTGTGAATCCGTCATAAACTTGCATATTGTCTCCTACTGATAATTGGACAATATCTTGAAATTAATTCTTTTAATCAGTATAATGTTTGCTATTGTTTTGAATGGAGCATTTAAAAAAATAATCAATATGTAGACTGCAGTATTTTCCTCACATTATACTATTTTACAGACTATACCTTAATAAACTAAATGAACTAAACTAATGTCATCCTCAATCTACTTTGTCTTTGGCACCAACAACAAGCAAAAGTGGCTACAGTCTCTCACAGATCAGCAGGAATATGCAAAAACCCATTACACTGGGGCAGCATGGTGGCGCAGTGGTTAGCGCTGCCGCCTCACAGCGAGAAGGTCCTGGGTTCGAGCCCTGGGAACAGCCGTGGGGTCTTTCTGTGTGGAGTCTGCGTGCTCTCCCTATGTTCGCATGGGTTTCCTCCGTGTGCTCCGGTTTCCTCCCACAGTCCAAAGGCATGCGATATAGGTTGATTGGTGACTCTAAATTGGCCCCTTAAGGTGGGAATGTGAGTGTGTGTGTGTGTGTGTGTGCCCTGTGGTGTGTTGGCCCCTGCCCAGGGTTGGTCCCCGCCTTGCGCCCATGTGTTCCTGGGATAGGCTCCGGTCCCTCCGCAACCCCAGTTGGGATTAAGCGGTTTGGACAATCAATGAATGAATGAATCACATTGGCCGATGTGGGTTTTGGAGGTGGGTCTTGAGTAGTGGACGCAATTTAACCCTCTGTATACCCAGCTGCTAGGTTTTGCTTCATCAACATAATGGAGACAGTTCAGAAATCGCTAGATATTGCTCCACATCGTCCACACGCAATTCTACACTCTTGTTGGCAACAGAGAATTTAAATAAGTGATTGAAATAGAAGAAATTGGGGTTTGACTAGGGCCGGGCACTCACAGCAAGAAGGCTCCGGGTTCGATCCCCGGGTCGGCTGTAGGGCCTGACGTAGTGTTAATTTTGTCGCCCATTTTTTAATTTAGTCTAAGTCTTGTGTCAAAGTTCCTTATTAGTCCTAGTCATCTTTAGTCATTCACATATCCGTTTTTGTTAGTCATGTTTTAGTCGACTAAAAGTCTTTTAGTCTAGTTTTAGTCAAACGAAACTCAAGGTTTTTTAGTCAAGTTTTCGTTCAAACATTTTTGTTTATCATTCCAGTTGAATTGTGCTCCACACCGCCAAAATATTGATTAAATGTAATAATAACCTCTGGCGCAAGTAGTTGCATGTAGTTTTGCGGCCGGAGGGGCGCAGGAACACGACGTAGACGAACTGCTGGCACCAACACATGACAGGGGGTCTGGTGGTCTCTTGTGTAGACGAAAACGAGGAGGGAGTTTTTGTTTCGTTTTTATTTCATGCAAAACGTTTTAGTCTCGTTTTTATTCGTAAACAATAAGGCACATTAACACAGTCTTAGTCAGTATTTTTAGAACATTGTTGCAGTCTCGTCATCGTCTCGTCTTAGTCGTGGGAAAGAGGGTCGTTGACGAACACATTTCGTCTCGTCTCGTCCGACGAAATTAACACCAACCTGACGTGTGTGTATGTTTGCATGCTCTCACTGTGTTCGTGTGGGTTTCTGCCGGGTGCTCTGGTTTCCTTGCACAGTCCAAAGGCATGCAATATAGGTTAACTGACGACTCTAAATTGGCTCCGTAAGGTGTGAGTAAGAGTGTGAGTGTGTGTGCCCTGCGGTGTGTTGGCGCCTACCCAGGGTTGGTCCCTGCCTTGCACCTGTAGTCAAGTAGTGAATGAATGAATGAATGAATGGATGGATGGATGGATGGATGAAGGAATGGGGTTTGACCAGTGCATGTGATGGACTCTGGCTCCTTTTGTGTGGGACCCGTGAGTTTGTTGCATCCCACCCTTTACTGCCATTGGATAGATATAATCCTCACCGTTTGACTCTGGCAAAGGTCCACCTCACTCTCCCTCTCTCTCTCTCTGCTTCAGCGTCACTCCCTCAGACACTCAGCTCATGATAGGACCACTCTTCTCACCGCCCACACCCCCCCCTCAAGGCGGCTTGTCAAAACATTTGTGAAATCCCATTTTCCTTTAATAAAGTATAGTTTTGTGCGGGCGAGGCGGGTTTGGATAAGATGTCATAGCGCGTCTTTGTTGGGAGTGGCGTCCCGCTGATGTTCCTCGGCACTGAGAAAATTGCCTTATTGAAGCCGAGTGACTACAAGGCCACGTTTCTCCGGCGCCATTATGCCCATGACATATTCAGGAGCTGAGAGTGGGGGAAAAACTATGAATATAAAGTAATCAGCCGGGGCACATACACGCTCTCCTCCACCTCCTCCTCCTCCTCATCCACCAACACCAACACCTTTTGTCAAATATGATGCTTCCAAGACTTTACTGGGTGTAAACTTTTCTCCCTCTCGGCCCCGGGGCTGGAGAAGGGGGATCTGGTGGTGGTGAGGAGGACTCAGTTTTACCCTATTTCTCTCTCTGAGGTTTCTCTTGTTTTACACTTAAGTTTTGTGGATTTGGAAACAAAGAGTTTGGGGTGAAAGTTGAGGTCATGTAGATGTAGGATGAACAGGATGAGAAGGAGTTGTTTGATATTTAATTTTATAAAAAATAATTCCAAGATGCAATATTGGGGTGTAAATGAGCAAAATATGTAAAGGAGTGAGAAATGGAGAGAGAAATGAGGAGAGAGAGAGAGAGAGAGAGAGAGAGAGAGAGAGAGAGAGAAATGGAGAGAAAACTGGTGAGAGAGGGAGAGGAGACAAATAGAGGAAGAGAGAGAAATGGAGATGGAGAGAAAAAGATAGAGGTGGTCACTGAGAGAGAGAAGAAGAAGAAGAAGAGAGAGAGAGAGAGAGAGATAGTGTGAGACAGAGAAAGAAAGATAGATAGAGAGAGAGAGTGAGAGAGGAATATAGATAGAGAAAAAGAAAGGTAGAATGAGACAGAGAGAAAGAAAGATAGAGAGAGAGACAGAGACAGAGAGAGAGAGCGAGAAAGATAGATAGATAGAGAGAAAGAAAGATCGAGAGAGTGAGACAGAGAGAGTGAGACAGAGAGAAAGAAAGATAGAGAGAGTGAGAGAGAGAGAAAGAAAGAGAGAGAGCTAAATGAAAAAACTGAGCGAAACAGAACTAAAAGGGAGAAGAAAAAATGTAGAGACAAGAGGAGAAAAATGGAGTAAGGGAGAAAAGAAGGATGTCGAGACTGTAAAAAGATAAAAAGAAAGAGAATGAAGAGAAAACGAGAGAAAAGTGAGAGAAGAAAAAAGACAGAAACCTAGATAGACCAGAAAAACGAAGAGAGTGTGACAGAGAGAGAGAGAGAGAGAGAGAGAGAGAGAGACTTTTAAAGGACAATGAGGAGTGTTTTTAATTCCTGCGTGTGAGTGTGTGTGTAGTTGAGAAAGTGAGAAAAAGCTTTTAAAAGGAGAGTGGGGAGTACTTATAATTCCTGTGTGTGTGTTCATGTGTGTTTTCCCACACTAGTGTGTGTGTGTGTGTGTGTGTGTGTCTGTGTGTGTGTGTGTGTGCAAGCGTTTGGTAAACAGCAGCACTAATCCCACCCCAAGTGTGCAGTGAAGACGCGGCTGCGCCTTTATTACGATTTCCGACGCCGGCCCTAACGCCATTAAACAAATGAGCTTTTTTGGGCTAAATTAGGCGGGAATCTGATATGAGGCCCAGTCTATGATATAGCGCATCACGATCCGAGAGACTGCCTCCGAAGTGCTGGCGTCTCCATCACCGGCCCCTCTCCAGAGAATATTTCTAATTAGCATCATTTGCCTAATACTTTAGGTTAATTAGAATATTTAATTGAATAGCCGTAATCTTCCGAGATGACTATATTATAATCAAATTAGCGTTGCGGCGCCGGGGCCGGGGGGAGACGAGCGAGCGAGCGAGCGAACGAGCGAGAAATAGAGAGAGCGAGGAGCAGACTGCCGAAAAAGAGAGGTGGGGGGGGAGGAAACCCCCAAAACTGTCCCACTGCAACCCTCTCCGATATTTAATGGTCCATTTGAACTGAGCCATTAACATTTGAATATTCTTGAAAGAAGGGGGAGTTAAAAAACAGCAACATGACTATAACAACGACAATAAGCCGGCAAGGAGTGATAAAAATGAGAGCTCCGAGTTAGCATATGGCGAATTGGAGGATTGGCTCCCCCAGCGAGAAGGCGGGAAAAAAAGCAGAGACGATACCCCCGAGACTGGAGTAATCCTCCTCCTCCTCCTACTTCTCTTCATCCCCTTATTCTCATTTTCCCCACTTTTGTTTTATTAAAGCGTTAGGAAAAGTGACTGGCTGCGGATGTTGTGTGAAATCTTTTTACTACTGAGGTTGTATTTAGGGACTGCACCGATCCGATCCGTGGATCAGATATCAGTCCGATAATATGCCAAAAAGCTGGATCAGGCAACGGTGGCATTGGACCAATCTACAGAGCCGATCAGAGGTGCGTTTCCCTAAAGCAACACTATGTTAGTTGCAAAATTACTAAATTACACAACTGTGTTTAAAGGAATCATTTTTGAGATGTTATTTAAATAATAAATAATTTCGCATATGCATATGGGTGTGTAATTATTACATTGTAGATTTTAGAAAACTACTTTTAAACTTTTCAAGCTACGCGCAACTTGGTTAAAAGTAGCTAAATTGTTCAAAATATGAAACACGATGTTAAAAGAAACATGGAAATATTTTTTTTAACAATGTAGTAAGGTTTCAGCAATGTTTTGGAAGTAGAGAGCTATATTAATTAGCTATACTGCAAGCTAAAGAAAAAAAGCAGCTAACTATCTCATCCGGTAATTCTTAATATTTGTGCTGTAGCCTAATCTTAATTAATTAAAAACTGTGAAATTAACAGGAAAATCTATATTTTTTAATAATGTAATATCAAATTGCAACATGGTTTCAGTGATATTTCGGAGGTAGAGAGTGTTTTGATTTCTGGTTTGTTACAAATAAAAATTTAGTAACAGTAAAAGCAAAAGCACTTTAAAACTGGCTTTGCCTGATAAGATACTAATAATTTAGCTAGTGCATTTTAGGTATTATACTTCAAGTATATACTTCAAGAGAAAAGTAGCTAACTTTTACAAGTACATTTCATCCAATGATACTTAATATTTGTAATGTAGGATACTCTTAAAGCAAATTAATTTACAAAATGTGACATGACATGAACATGAATTTACAGGAAATAATTTTTTAACAATGTAATGTTAAATCGCAAGTAACATTTTGGAGGGAAAAAAGTGTTTTGATGTTTGGTTTGTGTAAGTTAAAAGTTCTTGCATAACTTACAAATAAAAAAGTTTGTTAAAGACAAAGCATTTTAAAGCTAATTTTACGCTCCAAAACTGACTAGCAGTGAATGCTAACTTGACACTCATGTTTTTTCCCTTCATTCATCCGGGGACAAGTCTCTTTTCTTGAAGCTGTTTTCTTACTGCGTGTTTAACATGGCACAAATGTAATGTGGGACTGTAAACGTACAGGCCGTAAAGACAATATGACAATGTAGAAGAGTGTAAATGGGAGGGAAAGTGGGAGAGGAATAAAGAGAGAGAGAGAAAGGGAGAGTAAGGGCAGAGGGTGTTCTCATTGTTGTCAGAAGTGAGGAAAACAAACCAATAAAAACAGAGCGACGAAATATTACAGTGCGCTCGACAGCAGTAAACAGATGGTGGCTCAATGAAATGAAATTGCGTTTACATTGTCTCGGCTTTATGGCTCTGCGCTAATTGAGGCCGTTATAAGTCCTACCTTTTCGCTGTATAATAAAGGGAATTAGTCCATTTAGAGTCGGACGTGTTCCTGGGCCGCACGGCCGTCAGGCTTAACTGACTTTTTTGACGCTCTTTTATTGTCATAATATTAATTTAACGCTTTTCTGAGTTCCCGCAGCGTCTTAAAAGCAAACTCTCGCGGCAAACGTGCTGCCATATGCTGCGGAGATGGAGGCGGAATATTTCAGAAGTGTGCTCCTTACTCCTCGATTGCTTAGCGTGTTTCCAGGCAGTTGCTGTAGCATTTTTGTTGCTAACTAATTCCTGCTTGCTATAATTAATGTTGAGAAAGTTTTGATCCCTAAATGTGAATTCTCACTATTGCGCTTATGAGAATGACAATGCTAGGTTAGCATGAAATGCTAGCAGGAATTAGCTATCTAGCGGAATTAGCAGCACGATTTCGATAACTTGATTGGCAAAACATGGTAGTTGAGTGTTAGTTAGCATCAAGAGTGGAAATCTCACTAGAAAATCAGAGGACTTTGCTCGTTCTAGTTTAGTCTAGATGGGTTAGCAAGCAGAACTGAGTGCTAGTTAGCGTCAGGAATGGATTAGAAACTTTCAGAGATGAAAGTGAGAGGCTTATCTTTGTTCTACTTTGGTCTAAATAATACCGCTAATGGATTTGAATGCTAGTTAGTGTCAGAAATGGATTAAAATATTTACTGAACTATTTTAAAATTTTCAAAGTCAAAGTAAACTTAATTGTCATCTCTGCTATGGACTGTACAGATATACAGAGAGACGAGACAACGTGGCTCCAGTTTTAACAGTGCAGTAGGAAAAAGGGAACAAAGAACAATTAAGGCACATGGAATAAACAATGAATAAATAAAGTACAAAATATACATTTTAAACTAGACATGGAATATTAAATATAACTTTAAACTAGAACTAGAATTAGAAATAGAGGTAGGTAGAGAGATTTTGTTTTGTTTTAGTTGGTCTAGATAGGAAAGCTAGCAGAACTGAATGCTAGTTAGTGTCAGGAAAGGATTAGAGACTTTTATTAAAAATCGTGTTTGTTCTAGATGTGTCTAGACAGATTATCTATTGGAATTTCGTGTTAATCAGCATCAGGAAATTATTAGAAAACTTTTATGGGAAAACCAGAGCCTTGTGTTTGTTCTAGATAAATCTAGATGGAAGAGCCAGTGCAATGTTGTGTTAATTAGTATCAGGAAAATATAAGAAATGTTCACCTGAAAATCAGAGGCTTTTGTTAGTTATAGATGGGATAGCTCGCAAAATTTTGTTGGGGACAATGAGTGCAATTTATTGTAAGTTAGTGTCAGGAATGGATTAGAATTCTATTTGCTCTATGTGTGTCTTCTAAAAATGTTTGTGCCATTTTGCCACAGTTGACCATTCTGTCATCTGTGGTAGATGCGGTTAACACAGCAGAGTCAAGGAAAATGTTCATTTATGTAAAAAGTTGATTACATAAAGATTACATGAAGATGAGTCCTAGGGCTGTTTTTTTGCTCACAGATTAAGCCTAGTCTTGGTCTAAGTTGTAGTACCAATGAATATTTACCAATTCACCCTCAAAGCTAGTCTAGGTCTAGGCTTAATCATCGACTTGGAAATTGGCCCCTAATGTTCTAATCACAGTCTGGCACTGTAATGCCCCTACTAGACCACTAGTAGTCACTCTTTTCTGTCTTCCCCATCCTCGTTTAGGGTTCATTACCTCTTATGATCCTCACCTGGGTCTCTCACTATTTAGGTTTCCTTGGACAAAGAGGCCCCATTTGGACCTCTCTGTTCCAAATGGGTTTGTGGGTGTTTTTGTTTAAGGACTGACCTTGCTGCCTTTTGGGGGTTTGATTGGTTTATTTTGTGGTTTTAAAGTCAAGTAGACTCATACCTCAGCCTGTGCAAATGTAATCATTTTAGTCACAGTTTAGTTTAGTAGAGAGAGTGGAATTAGGCAGTAAAATTCCCACCTGTTGATTGAAACAGGTCTGGAAGTTCTTGGTCCAGCATCTAGCACTATCACCAGTGTGCCCATTAAGCAAAAAGCTTAGGATAAGACATTTAGTATTATAATATATTATTATGCAACTTTGGAATTGAAAAAAACCCAATAAGCTAATGGGCGGCACGGTGGCGCAGTGGTTAGAGCTGCCACCTCACAGTGAGAAGGTCCTGGGTTTGAACACTGGCCATAGGGTCTTTCTGTGTGGAGTTTGCGTGCTCTTCCCGTATTCGTGTGGATTTCCTCCCACAGTCCAAAGGCATGCGATACACGTTAATTGGCGACTCTCAATTGGCCCTTAAGGTGTGAATGTGTGTGTGACTGTGTGAGTGTGTGCCCTGCAGTGTGTTGGCGCCTGCCCAGGGCTGGTCCCTGCCTTGTGCCCGAAAGTTGCCGGGATGGGCTCCGGTCCCCCCGCAACCCCAGTTGGGATTACAGCAGTTCGGAAAATGAATGAATGAATAAGTTAATGTTTTGCACAAACTGGCAAACAATAAAATTTGTGTAAGAGTGCTTTTAACTAAGAACAAATCTCAAACATTAATCAATGTCAGAATGTTTGTGAAAACTGTGTAAGTGGGTTTAAAAAATTTCTTCCAAACAGTTGGATAAGAATCAGTGTTAGAATTTTTTACTCAAACTTTTACTCTGCAACATTTCTGTTAATAAGATATTACTTGTTACATTTTGCACTCTTTATCTCCAGTGATGGACAAAACACATTTTTATTTGGAAACTCATACTGAAAAAGTTGCATCCTTGTCATTTTTGTAAATAAAGGAATCTGATGTCTTGTACCATATTTTGATATTTTGCTATGTGTAAACAAAAGATCAACGAGATCCGTAAATTTGGTTTTGATGTTTGACTTGTCCGTTAAGAAAATGAAATGTCTTTACTGGCTGCATATTGTGTGAAAATTACATGAAATGTGTTAATGGTATGGCAACAACACACCAATGTTGTGCACTGTATTTAGAGTTATGAAAATGTTACCACTAATATAAAAACACATAAATCACACACTTGGACAACTCAACTCTATCATGGACATCTTTGCCCCCTTTAGGATTGTTGCTCAATTTAAAGGCTTTGCAAGGTCGACTCTCACCATCATCCCTCCTCTCCAGCACCTAAAACTAAGACAAAATCTGCTACAGTCCCAAAGTTATAGCTTGTTCTTCTCTCCCTCCGGGCTCAAAATTGCCATTTGTCCACTCAAAGAGGTAGCCGTCACTAAAGTGGCACTTACACATTTCTTTCTCTTTTCCCCCCTCTCTTCCATTCTGTAAACAAAGAGGTTTTGATTGGCACTCGCTTTCCATGTTTGGTGGGAGAATGGAGAGGGGAGGAGGGCCGCGGGTTTGCTAAAAGAGCCGTGATGGTCAACACAAAAGACGGCAACGATGCCAAGCCATTATTTTCAACTCCATATGGGAGAACAACATGCTAAAAGCCCCTTTTTTTCTCTTTAGGGATTAGAGAATATGCAAAATAAACATAAAAAAACAAGGCTGAGACAGTGTGCACACAGTGTCTTGGAATACTTTAGTTGCCGGTATCATGTAAGGTAAAGTAATTGTAGTCGAAACCACTTTAATTGCAACCATTTGTACACAGTTTTCCCCCCCCCAAATTTGCTATCTTGCACGCAAGACAGTTACAGAATCATTTGTGCTTTGTTGCCATGTCGAAGTGAGAGAATGCAGACACCCACACAGTAAGTCATTTTCTCAGAACCGGGCCTAATTAAAAGGTTGGACATGTTTGTCCAAAGGTTTCTGGGTTATGATCATGGCCACAGAAATCTCATGTTCTCATAAAAGTTTTAATTTTAGATTATATTTGGCCGATTACAGACGATTAAGGCTTCTCTAATTATACCGAATACTTAATTACCTTCGGCCGGCAACATTCTTAATTTGAAACGTGTGGCCGAGTTGTGAACACCAGCTGCTTCAAATGTTTTATGCTTTCACAAAAAACCCTGTAGTGGAGCCACAACAAACAATGGAAGCTGGATTACTGTTTCCATTCTTAACCAGGTACATATTGCTACGATTGTTAAGGTATCATATTCAAGGACTTTATTGGCACATACAGGATATACAAACAACAAACAGTACACACAGTCATCTATTACTATCTTTGTGAGGTCCCTTTCTTGACTCCCATAATAACTAGAACTTATTAATAATATTGCATTTAAATCGAACTGTAAACAATTTTCATTTAGTTAAACAAAAACAATTTTACGTAAAAGTTAACTTTTATATCAAACAATGTTCATATTAGGATTGGTCTTCACACACAAAATGATCTTATAAAAATATAAAAAATGACAAATCAGGCTTTTTATAGAGTAACCAGGTCCTTATAATAACCTAAAAACCACACGCACACCACTGTTTGCAAAATCTAAATTTCTGATTACTTTTTTCTTCTTGTCAAATCATTTATTTATATTTTTGTTCATTGCTGTTTTTATTTATTGAGTATAGATCTGGCAAGCTGCCCTGGGAATTATGGACATACCTTTATTATTAGGGATCCAAGCATGAAATGCTTGTGGAACCCTCTGGTAATTATTATTATTATTATTATTATTATTATTATTATTATTATTATTATTATTATTATTATTATTATTACACATAAGAATGGAGCCCAATTAGAATTTAACTAGTTGCAGTTAATAAATAACTGATGAAAGAAATGATGGTAAATTAACCTTAAAAAAGAATGTTGTCACTGTGTTCAGTATATTAATATATATTTTATTCTTATTTTTTAGTTTTTTTAGTTTATCATAAGATTTCTAAATTCTATATTTTGATTTGTATACTCTTAGGATGTTTCAGTGTTAACTTCACTTCATGGTTTTCTTTATAACACAACTTATTGAAGCTGTCATAACAAAAAAGCTATACTACCAAGTCTAAATTTCCGTTTACATCTTTAATGCCTTTTTCTGTGTTATTTCACTTTATTTTTATACTTTTCTACATTATAACTCCTTATGTCTTGATAGATTGATGTAGTTTTTGTGATTTTACCTTATGTCATTTGACTTTATTGTTCTACACACTGAAATGCTGCTTTTTGTGGCTTGTGCTTGGACACCACTCATTGCAGCTTACAGCTATATTATTATTATTATTATTATTATTCCACTAAAACCCAAGTCAAGCATCTGTCCGTGTGCTGATCTTTTTTGTCCTTCTTAAAAACTGCTTCTGTGGAAAGTGTGCCCGAAAATGAGGCGAAGCGGCCTCTTCTCCACAGCGTTACAACTACTATTTTCTATTTAAAGTTTCCTCCTCCGCCGGCTCACCTCTCACCTGTGCTGCTGAACCGGGCCAGAATTCCCAGCAAAGGGACCAGAGCAGGAAAAAAAGGAAAAAGGCTTGAACTTATGCAGTTGTGTTTCAGCAAATGAGAGTAAAGCTACCTTCGCCCGGGGAGGCAGACGGAGGAGGGAGAGGGAGGAGAGGAGTGTTTGGGACATTGTAGACCATCTGAAAGCCCGCTCAACTGTGGCTTTGATGGAATATGTCCAGAGCCAATCAAGGCGACGTGAGCTGATTGGCCTTGCCAACGTGGAGAAGCGACTCGGAGGAAGGCCCCCGTATTACCTGCACCGCCGTCCTGACAGCCGCCAGACGCCGGCAATGCGTCGCAGCCACCCAGCCACCACATACGCCAGCCCTGTGAAAAAAAATCTTGAAATGAGAAGCAAACTATGACTTCTGTTGCTGCCAGATGTTGGGGTTCTTTTCAGCAAAAATGTACGCCCGGAGACCCTTGATTTCACTGCGGATGGTGGTTAAAGAATGTCATTCGGTCGCACACAAGTATAGTTGTGTACACATGTATTTACGGAGATCCTAATATTGAATAAAAATATAGAAAATGTAAGAATAATTCTAGTTACAGTGCCCTAAGTATTGTTGTTTATGTAAATGTATCTCATAAGGCCTTTACATTTTTCAAACACACAAATTTTTCTGTCAAACAGATTTTAGTATTAAAACTTGTTTTAATTTTATAATTATAACAATTATCATTTTACAGCTAAATCGGCAATTATTTTCTACATTTATCGAATAGCACCCAATGTGTTCATTGAAGTCTAAACATATATATATTAAAATATTAAATATTTATGTGGAAAGGTGACATGACTGCAAACAAAATCACTAGTGCAGTGTACTGAACACAAGAAACGTGTTAATATTTCAATTTCAATTTAAAACTTGAGAAAAATTTAAAGCAATTAATAATTCATCATAGACATTTAAAGCAATTAATAATTCATCCTATGAAGTTAATTATGATTCTTTTATAAATCTGTAATTTTCTAGAAGCGTGTTCAAAAGGCACTTAAGTCGCGTAAAAATTAATCATACCACGATGAACCACGAAATAAAGTGAACCCAAAAACACTCTCACAGGATGAGATGTCATTTTGGAAACTCGCAATTCTAGCGAGAAGTTGGGGCGGCGGGGTCGTAACGAAGGAGGTAGAGATCAGCTCGGAGGAAAGAGCTCTGCTCCCGGTTGATGGCGTGTCAGCTGTGGAATGACCCATGTTAATTAAGTTGAGTTCGGTTTAAGTGGTCTCGGCTGGCACTGAGAAAAGCGGCTACAGCGACAGTGGGTATCCCCCATTCAAAACCGCCTTTCAATTATATGCTTCACTTTCCCGCCGTCTCTCGCAAGGAGCGCCGCTGCCGACTAGCAAAATTGCTTATCGCTTCTGGGGAGTAAACCTTCAAAGTGTTTGGACACTGTGTGATCAAGCACCCATCAGGCCTAAAGCGGCGTGTGTAATGTTTATACCCACATATCAAATAGCTCACCAGAGGTGAGCTATTTGAATAACAATGGTATCTTTGATGTCTGATAAACTTCAAACCTAATAACTCTATATAATATAGTGAACCCAATCCTAAAAATATTGTGGTTAAAAATCATCGTCATTATTATTAAAATGAAATTGGCATTCCTCCATTGTAACGTCATAGTCATTTTTTACTAGATGTGTGATTTATTTTACAACAATGGCGTGAAACAGTAGAAATATCTCAAGAACACACACTGCTTTCTAGAATTACTCCTAATTTTTCTGGAATTATAATTTTCTCCATTTCACTGTTTTACTAACTTATTTTATACATTTTTGTACCCTGTAAGCGGAGATGACAAAGTTGGCTTTGGAAACCTCTACACTATCATGCCTATATTAAAATTTTAAATCAATTACTAACTGCCCATCTCTTGAGTAAGCATAAAATTCTACAAACAAATATCTGTAAAATCTGTAACTGCTCATGTGAGTTCAAAGCAGCATCAAAGTGAGGGTGCAATTGTTTTGTATGATGGGCAGTGTCCTAAAAAATGAGTGTCCAGAGCTCCTTACGTTCCAATTTCTGGTGTTAAGGGGCCCAATGTTGGAAGCAATTCAAAATTGTTTATTTACCCCATACATAGTTATCCAAGTACAACATGTATCCTGTTTGTCCATAAGACTGTGCAAATTAAAATACAATTTAAGAAATTCATGAGACATTAAGGGC
>JAVGVS010000548.1:0-52500 GCA_032718565.1 Distichodus sexfasciatus | reverse complement strand
AAAGTGTCTAAGACACAGCAGGGCTTCTGGAGGCGGCTTTATACACTTCAGCAGTGCTGCTGAACTTAGTTTATCTCTCTATCTATCTATCTATCTATCTATCTATCTATCTATCTATCTATCTATCTATCTATCTATCTGACTGTATTTATCTATCCATCTGCATAAAACACAGATTAAAAAAAATTCATTCATTCATTCATGTGGCCTGTCAATCATTTCTATCTATCCATCTATCCATCCATCTGTCCTTATTTATCTGTCCATCTGCATAGAACAAAGATAAAAACACTAATTTATTCTTTTATACATTCATTTATCCAGTCATTCATATGGTCTGTCAGTGATTTCTTTCTATCTATCTATCTATCTATCTATCTATCTATCTATCTATCTATCTATCTATCTATCTATCTATCTATCTATCTATCTATCTGTCTATCTATTCCACAGGACTCATTCATTCATTCATTCATTCATTCATATTGTGCTTTCACCCTTTCAAACATATTCCTAACACGGCCAACATTTATTCATTAGATCATTAATTCCTACCATGCACTCAAGACCCTCTTGCTCTCTCGCTCTCTCTCCCTCTCCCTCTCTCTCTCCAAGTGCTACACGTCCGCCACAATGCGGAGGAACATTTGTCATTAGTTATCGGCCCTTGATATATTGGTTCGCCTGCAGAGAAACAGCTGTTTTCCTCTAATCTCGGGGTGCGTAGGCCAGCGTTCATGGCAGGCAGCTGCAGAAAATCACAGAGGAGGAAGAGTCCGGCGCTGAGGCAAGACACACGGCCTGTCTGCTTAGCACATGCTGCGCTTTATTATTCACCGCCTCATATCTGATCCCCGCGGTGAGGAGCCACCCTCCACCTGTAACGATATAGAGCTGTATCTTACAGCTCAGCGTCGGTGTTTTTCACTAGTTCGAGGCTGGAGCAGCGTTTATTTTCCTGTCGCGCCGCGTTGTTTAACTAGCAAATGGCTTTGGTTATTGAGCTTTGGTGAAACCCTGCTACTGCTGCGGATGCTCTCCTCTTTCATTAAGTTTCCTCCTGAGAAAAGTGTTCACTTTTACCTAGCAAATGCTCCATTATAATAGCAATCTGAGATACAGGGGCTCCTGGCTTTTCAAGGGAATGGGAGATGACACTCCGATTGGTTTCTTGTACGTAACGCCCAAAACACAACCTTGTTTTAACGAAGAGAATTAGTACAACCTGCTTAGACCATGTAGCTGTCGCAGTGACCACTTTTGCACCCTTAAAACTAGTAACATTTGATTTGGATGCACCATAAAATGGATTTAAACCATGTGTTTAGGCTGTTAGAGCCCATGCACATGCACTCCCAAAAAACGTCACTGTTAAAGAGATAGCTGTACCAAATGAATCTTCTAGATTGGGGAAGTTGGTAGCATAATAGTTAGGGGGTTAACCCTGTGATCAAAGGGTGCTGGAATGGTAAAGGTACCACCGAGCAAGGTACTGTCACCAAGCACTTCTTACCGCTCACTGTCAGCATCACAGATGGGGCAAATGCAGAGCTCGGGGTGCACTGTGTGCAGTGCTGTGTTCACAATGACAAATAATCACATACTTTCACTTGGAAAATCGTTTACAATAATTTATATTGTGGGTGATTGCGGCCTAGTCTTAGGACACTTGCCTACGGACCTGGGATCATAGGTTCAAATCCGGGTCTATCCTGCTTTGAGAACAACTACCATTGGGTTCCTGAGCAGGGTCCTTTAAATAGGAAATTAGGAAACAGAAGGAACTCCCTTAACCCCAAGTTGCTCCTGAGAGACTGTTCCTGTAATTAGAAAGTGGAAGTTCCTCTGGAATTAGCGTAAATTTAAGTACCAAACCTTCAACTAGTAAGTCTCTAAATATGTAATGTATGACTGGCCAGTATGATTAACTTTTACCTTGCTTAGGATAAGGGCATGTGTCCACCAAATGCGTTGTTTCTGCTGAGAGAGCTCAAAACCTCACTTCCAGAGCGCTTTCCCAGCGCTTTCTTGCAGCGCTCGTTGTTACTAAGTTAGGAAAAGTCTCATCGGACACTTTCGCGTTGGTTCCTATTTCAACGTGTTTCTTTGAGATGGAGAGAAATCTCATCTGAGCATTAGTGACAGCATTTGAAATCTTCGAGATGAGATTGGGTGCAAGAAATCCTCTCCAGCTGCTCCACATTCGCCGCCATTTATAGTGAGTTCATGACAGTGTATGCCCCGCCCCTTCCTCAATTTTAATTGGCTAGCAAGAGACAAGTGACATTGACGCGCGCAGTGCTGTTCTAATAGTTGAACGAATTTCAACTTGAAGTGCTCCGAGCAAAAAAAAACCCTCCACCGGCGTCTGTATTTTAGCTGAAGGTGCTTAGCGTGCTGAACGCTGAAGCTTTATATCATAGCATTTGTATTAAAAATACAAATATATATAAATATATTTATGGCTAATCGCCCAGCCCTAATGACCGGTATCGAATCATATTTTCAGACTGACGTAACACCAATATATTTTCCTTTCATCGTTACATTCCACTGTCAACTTGGATTAATTATTGGTTTATGTGTTTAATCAATTAATTAACTAATTAACTCGTTAAGAAGGAGGCCAACAGCTTGGATCTGTCACAGTACATGTTTTTACACCGGCAAAATGCAGCCATAAGGTTGCGGCTGCTTCCAATAAGACAGCCGTCGCGTGTGTACACAGACTTTCACGAAAGCCAACGCACACATATTCCCTCTCCTCGTACCCGCAGACACGCCATTTCTCTCCCTCGCTGTCATAGCCATACATTAGCTCCTCTATTGCCCCCTTTAGTTACTCTCTTGTGGCCTTGTATTGACAGGCCCCTGCGGTGAAATTTATGTCACATATTTAATATGGACATCGGAATGATTATCAAATCCATAGATGCCAAGAGAGGCCGATCAGCTGTAAATAATGGATGAAGAGGAGATGTGACTCAATTTGTGAGCAGGAGAGAGAGAGAGAGAGAGAGAGGAAGAGAGAGAGCAGAACGTGGGGTCGATGCGTCTTTCTCGCTCTCCCTCTCTTCGTGGAATGTCATTATTCTGGTCGATGTTTTCTCCCCTGGCTTGACATCATTCAGTGTAATCATCCTTCAATAAAAATGCTGCTTGTAATAAAAGGAACAACCCGGGTCAATAGGAGGGATATGGAGAGGGATGACCTCTCGTCCCACACTGTAGAAACGACCTCCTTCATCCCTCCATCACGGGCTTGCGATGCTTTAACGGGCACTAGAGCGGGGCCTGCATCGGTGAAGCTGCAAGCGGTTATCTCTCTCTCTCTCTCCCTACAAAGTCAGGTCTTGCTGTCCTTCCGTTGACTCTCATAATGACTAGAGGTAAATAATACTACAGCTACACCTAATATTAACCTTATCTGTAACCAAGGTGACCAATCTTTTTCTCTTTTAGCACTTCAAATATAACCAACTGTTTATATAATAATATTTGTCTTAATTATTATAAAGCCTTAGCACCGCGGTGGTTTGCGCTGTTCCCTTACAGCAAGAAGTTCCTGGGTTCGATCCCTGGCCCTAGGTGGAGTTTTGGACTCTCCCAGGGTTTTCTTCAGTTCCTCTTGGACCGAACGACTGTTATCCTGGCACTGTTATAGAAAAATGTTAATAACTGTTGATAAATATTTGAATGACTTTTGATTAAAGGAGGAAAATTAAAGAGAAGTAGAACCAGCTGATGCTGGTTGATGGTTGATCAACCCCTGCAAGACCAGAGGCAAACTTGTCTCCAGTTGACTGTGCATGTTTGGGTTTGTCTACGCTGATGAGCTACACCGGTGTTTATTAATGAGTAAACTTTATAACCTCACACCTGCATCATATTCATATATTTTATGTGTTACTGTAACAAAAATCACTTAAACAATTAAGTTCAATTAATTAAGTCTAACCCTACATTCCTCCAACCAAATTTGCCCAATTGTGACCCTTCATGGCATGTCGCTTGTTGTAACGGAGGTTTCCGAGAAAAACGAGCGTTTATGTTGCGTGGGGTAAAATTTTGGATTTTTTGTTTTTAGTGTTTTGAAACAGTGGAAGGTCTATACTGTACTGTTGTGAATAAATGTGGCTAAAAAACGTACCCTTTCCATCCTAAAAACGTGACTTTCTTGAGGTGAGGAATTCAATTCCAGCAGAATGTTAAAAGTTTCTGTTTTGACCGCTCTACTCCAATATTTACGGTAAATCCACTGGTTGACTAGCGTGAAGATATTTCTCCAGAATCAATCTTCATCTCCCGAGTTCAGTTAACCTAACGCAGGTAGGCTATCCATGCGGCTGTGAATGCAGCGTAGGCTACCGTAAATGTAAACGCAGCTGCAGCGCCTGTGCACCAAGCGTCTGTGAGTGCTACGGCGATAGTCAACTTTAAAGGCAGATTTCTCCGTTTCTGACTTGGCGTGACAGGAGAAACCCGACTCCTTTGAATGTTGATATCTCAGTCATACGTCGTCCGATTCATTCCATATAGGCATTGCTTTGAAGCCTGATTTATGCCCTTAATGAAAACATAAAAACTCAATTTTGAAAATTTGCAACAAGCGACTGGTTTTGCCGTGGAGCGTCACAATTGTCATTTTCTTATGGTTTTTTAGAATATTCATTTCATTTATTATTCATCCTGAGGTCCATGCATGAGAAATGAATGAATACATTTACGTTTGCAGCATTTATTGCATTTAAGGGAGTCAGCCTTATTTAGAACGGGCAGTCTACCCGGGAACAACTTGACGTTAAGGGTCTTGCTCAAGGAACCAATGCTTTGTAGTGCTGGAGGTAGGATTTGAACCCATAGTCTCTTGGTCACTAGAGCAACAGTGCCCACGTATGAATGATAAAACTGGAATTAAAACTGCATTAATTAATAAATGCTCTAATGAAGCTTTGGGGTGATATTTAGTAACAAGAGAATAAGCATCATGATATAGATTAAATAAAGATCTTTAAAACAAAGGCAACCAACTTTCCAACAGAGAAAATGAAATTCTCCAGCGTCGAGTTCAAGCTTAATTTGGCGGTCATGTGACACTCTGAACTAATTGGTAGTATTTTGGTAGTATTATAAAATCCAGCTTCATCCTACTGCCAGAACTACCACCATTAAGCCCCTGAGCAAGACCTTTAACCCCAAGTTTTTCGAGGAAAGCTGTCTGTAAAATATAAGTTGGTTGGGTGTAAATCATAATTTATATGAAACCATTTCTATTCTGGGATTATTTCTGTTCACTCAACACTTTTTGGGTCCTAGCACTGAGAAAAAACATTCCAGATGCCAATGCCACATTCTATTCCCAACGTAGACCTTTGGTTGGCCCTCTTTTGCGTGAGGCAATGATGCAACAGCCCACAGCTGGCGGACGGAGGAGGCAGTTGGTTGAGCCGTTTCCACGTTGGTCTAATCTGGAGAGGCAGGGGGCGCGTGGCGCGTTTTCTCCAACCACAACACCACCGCTTTGAGTTCTGTTGGGTTGAAAGGTCATATTAAGTAGCAGAATAATTTTCTGGCGACCACACGCTGAGAGCTTGATTATCCGTGAGCCGACATCATTTTTTTAAAGTTATCAAACATACTAATTGCTTTTTTAGTGTTTTGAGAAAGATTAAAAGTTAATAGGAGAAACTAAATAAACAGAGCTCAATTGCACGCGGCTATGTGAGATGGTAATTAATTTGTGGCCACCTCTGAGCTAATTAGCAGATATAAAGGGAAAAAAGAGGAAGTTAATGAAGCCTTAATGCCTGACACACTGGGAACACAGACTGCACAACTTATGAACGTGTGAACAAATGTTCAAAACAAGTGTTTGTTTTCCCCCAATGCGCTCATCAGCTCTCAGAATGGGGTGCTTGCTTTCCCAAAACTGAATCATTTATATAATTATATCGATATTTTCATCATTTACGTTGCGTATCATAGTCATTTGATCTCGTTCAAAAAACATCACATTTTAATAGGATTGCTTTGTTTTCTGAGTAGGTATAAATGCTTCTAAAATGAATTACAATAAGATCAAATTTGGTTATTACCAGAGTAATAATACATTTAAGTGCTTTTAAGTGAGTGGTTATTTGTCATTGTGAACGCACCACGTCACGCCACACAGTGCACCACAACGAAACAAGACACAGCGTTTCACCCATTCGTGAAGGAGCAGTGGGCAGCTATTTTGGCAGCACCCGGAAAGCAGTTTTTGGGGACGGTACCTTGCTCATGAGTACCTCATTGGTACCTTTTCCGGGCCTTGGATTCGAATCGGCGACCTTCCGATAACAGGGCCTTTCGGTTATGCTACCAACTTGTCCCAATTCATCAGTATCCATGCATCGAAAGTACGCAAAATAAGTACCTCGACAACTGAATGATAGACTACAGATGATTCTAACAAACAATAGCTTAAATTGAAAGTGGAAAGCACAGATTTTCAATATTTTTGACATAATTAATTTTATTATAGATCCAATATTATACATTTTTTTTAAGTTAAAACAGCTCTATGAGCTCCACTAAACATGCCTCTGAACTAGTTTGCTGTAAATCCCTCTCAGATTAGGCATTTTCACCTGCTTTTTACTCCTCTATTTCAGTCCCTTTCAGAACAGGCTGTTTCTCATTAGTATTCCTAAATGCAAATGAGCCGCTGCTGCCCACACACACACGCCCCTCACTCCGGAACTGGGGGTGTAGGGTAGACAGCACGGCGAGAGTTTACCTCGCGTGAAGATAATCCACACGGCTGCTGCTAACAGACCATCCATACAGCCGTACATCTTCAACACAACACTCCGCCGGTAGACGTGTTCACTGTGATTCCTGAGCTAGCGCTTATGAGGAAACATGGCGGATCGGGAAGCGCTAGCAGTTCTACCTGGTGGGCGGAGCTTTTCAGATAGGAGGGTGGAGTTATTCAAATGTCCCCTAACCCTGACGTAGAAGTAGGGGAGAAATCTAAACGGCTCGTTTACGCACACAATTTCTGACATTCGTAAATGAATACTAACACAATTCGCCATTTTTATCAAACTTGCAGTGTGTGTAGAGGCAGTACAGACCCAAATGGATGTCCAAAGAACAGAAAAAGTGAATTATTAATAGAATTTTAGAGTATATTTTTTAAGTGAAATGGTGGAGAGTGTTTGGACATGAAGTCCAAGCAAGACGCCCTACACTGGTACGCCACGACACAGATCGACGCTCCAAGATAAAACGATTTCTTTCAGGAAAAGTCTTCATCCAAAACCCCAAACATAGCAGCTACATCCTCACTTTCAGCAAATCAAAACATGGCGAAACAACTCCTGTGGTAACAATCTTTCAGACACTGAGATATGACGGCAAAAGGCCTCGGCCGAGCCAGTCTGTGCACTCTGGGATGATAATGGGGAAGAAGCAGGAAACCAATGAAGACGGGATGTCCATTTGCGAGCCTGATTTATATAATACGACGCTAATCGGGGCCCCGGGAACCTCCTCTCCCATCCGTCATTAGGAGCTTTTAGCCGGCTCGCGACAACCTCGTAAAAAAAAAAAGAGAAAAGCCCGGTGTCATCCAGTGAAGTCTTTACAGGTCGAGCACGGCCGGCTGCGGCGTCTTCTCCCTGCTCCCCAGATGAATCACGTTTATGAAAGCCGCAATTACCTGATTAGCCGTCGGCCCCGACCGGCTCGGCGAATTCATTACGGCCTGTAATCTCATTCAAATTGCCTGCGAACCCCGGCTCCGGGTGGCAGCGGTAAATGTCACAATGACCCTCAGACGAGGGAGCGGCAAGATAAGTGCTTCAGGAGAGGCGATCACGTCCGGAAGGGTGTTAAAACGAGACGGGAACGGAGACCGATATAAAGAACGAGGGCTTGTGTGAGTTAAGTTTGAGTAGGTCTGTGACGTAACCGCGAGGAATCTTTGATATATGGTTTGAACTATGGACGCCAACTCACCCAAGGCGCACGCACTGCGGCCGATCGAACCCAGAACCTTCACACCGTTAGATAACGAATATCGTAAATTTAAAGGTAGCGCTCATACGCCATCCGTTAAGTTCTCACCATAAATAAAGGTGTAAAACCTGAAAAAACGAAAGACAATGACAGTTCCAGCACGAACCGGCCTCGTATGTGCCCTTCTCTCAAGCCGTCACACAGCTGTACAGCACTGCAACCGCATGTGTCTCTTCCTTTCTTTGCTCTTTTTTATTCGTTTTCTGCCCTCCTCCCCCTCCTCCTCCTCCTCCTCTCTATCTGGCACGAGTGCTGTTCAAGTTCCATAATGGAAAACTATCGCCAGACCATTTCTCCTGTCAGCGCGGGTCAGGAGGTCACCGTTGATGTCACTCTCAAAGTAACGCGGTGGCAAATAGGTCCTGACATGTGTTCACCGCCGGCAGAATGGAAGCGGGCGGCTCTTCGGCCGGCCGGACTGATAAGCCACCCCTCGAAAAAGAGAGTGCAGGAAAAGAAAGAGAAAGAAAAGAGGCGGCGTCCCGAACGCGCCGGTTCTATTGTCTTTCCGAAAACGGGTTTCTGTAAGTTTTTTCGAGCCAGTTTTGAAAAAGTCTTACGTTTTACCTCGTATTTTGTGATATTTAACCTGAACATAAGGTGTTCTCTATATTATTTTTACAAATGACTTTGTATTCATCACAGCTTCCAGGATTCGGCGATGTTGCGATCACAACTATTAACGCAAATCCAGTAAATCCAATCCCCGCAAATTCATCCCGCAACTTTGACCAATTTTTATGACCAATCGTTGTTGTTTCCTCCCAAAACGTCAGCGAACTCACTTCCTTGTTATGCTTAAAAGACGCAGGAAGAAACGCTTCAGCTTTTTCAGCTCGTATCCTCTCCTCTCCATTTTCTTCTCACCTTCATCATCATCATCATCATCATCATCATCATCTCTGCTCTTCTCCACTCCTCCTTTTCACTACCCTCTTCCGCTCTCCTCTTTTCTATTCTCTTCTCTTCTCCTCCTCTTAAATCATCACCACTTTCTTCTTTCCACTTGTCAGATCTCCTCTCCCCTTCTCCTCCTCCTCCTCCTCCTCCTCCTCCCTCGTTCATAATCCAATATTTTTACTCATTTTCTCTCTCTTATTCATTCCACTTTCCTGTCCACTGATTTCCTCTCCTCCTTTATTGCAACTCTCCTCTCCTCTCCGCTCCTCTCCTCTCCTCTTTTCTATCCATCTATTCTCTCCTTTTTACTTCTCTTCTCCTCTCCTCTCGTATCTGATCGTCTTTTTCTTCTCTCCACCCCTGTAGCATCATCCCATTTTTTCTCATCCTCAATTCTACTTTTTATTTATCTTTTCTTTTCTCCTCTCCTCCTCTATCCTCCTCCCTCTTTTATTCTCCTCTCCAGTTTCCTATCCACTCCTCTTTTCTACTCGTGTATTGTCTTCTCCTTTCATCCACCGTTCTGTTCTCCTCTCCTCTTGTATCTTCTCGTCGTCTCTATTCTCCTTCTCCCCATCCTCTTCTCCTCCCGTCCGGCGTAATCCCTTCTTTTTTTCTTTTTTTTTTACACTCCTCCTCTCTCTAATCCACTCCGCTTTCCTGTCCGCTCATCCTTTCTACTTGTCTGTTCTTCTCGATTCTCCTCTTGTATCTTATCAACTTTTCTATTCTCCTCTCCTTCTCTTTCCCGCTCTCCCTCTCTCTCTCTCTCTCTCTCTCTCTCCTCTTTTCTTCCGGACGACGGCACTGGAGACAGCGAGCGAGCGTTGGAGTGGCACCTTCTGATAGAGTTACAGCCCCCAAATGGAGTCAATCAAGAGCGGGCCGAAAAAATTCATTTTCTGACAGGCGCGTCAGCAAGATTCGCCAAGAGCCGATGACAACAAATCTATAGCCGCATCTGAGAAAAGAGCAGGCGAGAAGCAGGGGACGGAGGAGAAGAGAGGGGGAGAGAGAGAGGGAGAGAGAGAGAGTCCTGACAGTGCGTATAAAAGAAGTGCTTAGTGATCGGGGGCCTTTCCTTTCAGCCGTCCATAACCCAATTTCATAGCGGTGATTTCGGCCGGCCGGCGAGTGACACAGTAATCCTTAAATGACGGAGCGGCTGGAGGCCTGCGAGAGACGTGTGACGGAACGTGTGACTGAGCCAGTACCACGCCGCTGCTCGGGGGAGACGAGGGAGAGAATCGACGCTGACGACGCACAAAAAAACCTCCAGCTGCTCCCCTCGCATCTCATTTAACCCACAATAATATATCACACTTTTTTAATTATGCAAATGTTCTTAAATCTTCCACGTCGAGTGCCGTGTTGTGGAGTTGTTATCAAGCAGTTTTAATTCATTTGTTTTTGTGCTTTGTAACGCCATTCTTTGGAGGAATAAAATCGTATCACTCTTGCTGCCTGTTCTGAATATAGTATTGACCATTAAACTATTAAAGTGAATTAATTTATGATTAATTAGTGGATTTGTTTGGTATTTTCTGCGCTCTTTTTCAGATATGTTTCACTTTGTGATGAGATTGACCATTTTGTAAATCAAATATTATTAGTTTTATTAACTATTAAGCATTTGCTTGAATTTTAACTAATAAATAAATCTATAAATTTATTCATTCAGCTCTAATTGTACTATTATCTCTAACTAATATTCTGCTGCTCTTACCATATGTAGAATTTTAATTTTACAACTAATTTTCCACATAAATATTCTATTTTGAGTGGAATTATTTTTGATCATTAAACAGTTTGCATTAATGAATCTAAAAATGAATCAACCTATTGAAACACATCTGGATTTAAACATTTAAATCTATTTAAACACAGCTATTCTTTCTTTCAAGTATATATTAGTTTGCGTTTACGGTTATTATACATATTTTCTAATAAATATTCTGATATGAGCTGCTTGTTCTGGATTTATTATTGAGCATTAAACTGGTATAAAAATTTAATTGATGAATTAATTTCTCTTTAGTTAAGCTCCAGTGTTTTAAGACTCTTTTAAGGAATTTCATCTCATGTCCTAAACTAACTCCACCCTCTTCCCTAAAATTTGTCAGCGTTCATATGATTTATGTGGAGTGGAGTTATAAATTTTTTAATAAACTTTTCAATATAGTGGTTATAATTTTTCAGACATAAACACTATAAGCTGCCTGTTTTAAATGTATTATTGAACTGTTCGTTTTTTAATGAGATTGATAAATTGGTTCATATCTTTATTTCACCATGTTGACGTCTGTTCTGTGGATTCTAGAAATTGTGGGTGTGTTTATCTTTCCCCCCAAAATGTTCAAGAAAATTCTTTCAAACCTCTGACTGTAGTGAGAAGCAAACTACTCTAATAGGGTTTATTTGTGACTCCAGTAGGGTCTTGAAGATATTCCTCACATTTTCCCCATCGACGACGACTCCTTTCTACCACCTCCTTCCATAACTTCACAAATGTAAATATAGCGCTGCGTGACTGTCAAACGTTTTTCCATTAATTAATCTTCAAATGAATAACACAGATTATTTAAAGATTCTTTTTATTTTTCTGTATAAATTTTCTACTACATGCTGCCTGCTCTGGTTGATGAGTTCCTTTATATCTTTATTTACGGTTCAGATTTTTTTTTACCTTTCTGTGGCTCCTGCTATGTGATACCTGTTCTGTGGATTCTGGTCATTTTGTGTGTGTGTGTTTGTGTGTGTGTGTATGAGAGAGTCTTTCTTTCTACGTTTCTAAGGAAAATGATAAATCTCTTAACGTAGTTAGAAAGCAAAATTAGTGTAATGTTAATCTCTCATTTTCCACTTTATTATGTGATTGCATCACCAATATTGTTCTTTCTTTTATTATTATTATTATTATTATTATTATTATTATTATTATTATTCCACTCACTTTTTGACCACACTACTTCTCCTACAGCTTTTTCTTCCTGCGCTAAGAAATGCTCCAACTCTAAAACGTGCGGGCTATAGCGGTGTAGTGTGTTTTCGTCCACGTTTTTGCTATGTGCACTCGTTTGTGAGTTCTGTCCATTTTCCACGCGGAAAAATGCGTTATTTACGTCATTATTCCCTTATCCATCCATGTGTTGCGCCGCTACTCCTCCTACAGCTTTTGCGCTAAGAAACGCCGCTTCAGCTCTAATGACTGAATGTTACTGAGTGCATTATGAACGGTGCTGTTTGCTTCGTAAACGGGATTCCTTCTGTGATTGCTTCATTATTTTTTGTTTATCTGTATATAATCCTTTGTTGTATTTTTTCCTCACATAAAAATTCTACTATTCTACTGTTGTATAGAGCCTGTGTCCACCAAACACGTTTTTTTTTCCGCTGAGAGCGGTCAAAACTTCACTTCCAGAGCGCTTTCTCCTAGCGTTCCTTGCTGCCATGCTGCAAAAAGCACCATCGGGCACTTCCGCGTTGGTTCCTATTTCAACGCGTTTCTTTGAGATCGCGGGTTCAGCCGACAAGATGGAGAGACATCGCGTCTTAGCGTTAGTGGCAGCGTTTGAAATCGGTGCTCACACGTCTCCGAGACGAGATGCATGCTGGGAGAGTAGCACCGATTAATATGCCCCGCCCCCTTTCTCGATTTTGATTGGCTGCAAAAAAGCAATAACATTTGCATTTTCTTGCAAAAATGCCTCTAGTTTATTAGTTAAGCATTGTTTTTTCAGGATTTATTGCTTTGTTGTATTTTTCTCATATAAACATTCTATTATTCTACTAACCGCCTGTTGTGGATTTTTTTAAAATGAGCATTAAACACTTTTAATAATGAAACTGATTAATAATCCATATCTTTTTTTTAACGATTTCATATCCTTTCTTTTCCATAGCTTCTGTGACGTTTGTTCGGTGTTTACTAGTGTGTGTAAGAGCAAGAGACTCTCGTTTTATCCTAGTTCAAGAAAACGATAACCCTCTGAAGGTGTGTCTGTATTAGTCTTAACTCTGTTAAAAAGCAAACTGTTCTAATGTGTGTTTTTCACAGCTCCAGCAGGACCCTGATGGTATTCCTCACATTCCCCCCCCCCCACCCTCCACCCCCTCCGTCTCCTCCCGTTCTCCACAATCTGCGAGTCACAAATCTAAACCCTCTACGCTTCCCGCGGCCGTATTTCCTCGGCGTTAACGCGTGGCTTCGCTCGGAGGCGGCAGGATGTGGGCGTAAACGCGACGGCGAGGTTAAGAAAACAGAGGCGCCGCCGCTGACTGATCACCTGTCAACTCGCACACACAAAGTTTGGAAACCCGATCCGGTCGCCATCTTGCCCGGCCGTTATGAATCTCTTCCTCTGTGAAGAGCCCTTTCAGGCGTAATGTAGCGCTGCGCCGGCGAGAACTTTTGAAAAAAGTGTCGACGAGAGAGAGAGAGGAGGGGGAACGAAACGGAGATAAACAGATGTACAGACTTGGAGGCTTGGAGATGCTGAAGCTGGAGAAGTCGTGTGTGTGTTTGTGTGTGTGAGTGAACATTAGCAGCAATGTAATACCTGAATCTTTAAAATATCTGCTTTTGTCGCAGGGGTTTTAGCAGGAAAAAGCCAATACATTTCTTCTTGTTCTTCAGTGATTCTCTTTTAAATTGAAGTAAAATCATTTTACGAGCCTTAAATTTCAGCTTAAGTCATCACCGATCTAACGTTTCACCAGCATCCACCAAAGCCTTTAAGCGATAGGTGGAACGCTGAGGATTTGAGTGTATTTTTTCCACTCCTTCACCGCGGGGTAGAGAAGAAGGAGGAGAATATGGAGTGGTGGAGCTTTATCTTTAACCTCTGTCTGAACTACACATGACCTTCTCAGCAACCCCACAGTCAACTGCATTAGCCCTGAGCAAACGTGGCGGGGTGTGTGCTGTGTGTGTGTGTGTGTGTTTCTTGTGTCTTGTGTAAGTCATTGTAGGGACCTCACACTATAAGGATGCAACTGAAAGGTGAATTTTTAGCTCGTCATGAGGAGTTTTTGCTGGTGTAAGAATTGGATCTTGAGAATGACGTTGTGCTGGAAAAATTAGAATTTAGCGTCAGGGATCTGATGGGGATATGACGAACAGAAGGCTGTCGGAATGCCCGCGATTCGGACAGGGATCTGGTTAGGATTTGAACCGAAATGCCTAACTTTCACAATTCGACAGCGATCTGGTTAGGATGTAATGAATTGCTACTTGTTAGCCGTTAGCCCTTGTAGCGTGGTGCTTAGCCCAAACGTGGCTGAGAGCGCGAGTAGGAAAGATAGCCGCGCGAGTTGATTGAAGAACTCTCTCACACGAAGAGTTAGGATCACCACAATAATCCGCATTCTAAACGACACACACTCTATCAAAGAGATAAACCCAGTAACTGAGAGTACTCACAGTTGATGCCGAAGTGAATCGGAGAGAGGGCCAGGTCGACTCAATGGCAGAGCCACTCGGGTTAGATACATTGCTTTTAGATGTTGAAGAAGGTTTAGAAATTGTATTTTGAGAATCTTGTGAGAATCTAATTATCCTCAGTTTAACAAGATAAGACTTTTGGGAGATTTTTGGTTATTTGAATGATTATGGCTGTGAAAAGAGATGCATGGTGCGTGTATGTGTGTGTGTGTGTGTGTATCATTAATGTCCAACCCTAGAAATCCATTATAGATGTTAATAAAATAAAAAATGTAAATAAAATTCCTATTTTTTCCTATTTAACATTTCAACATATGACTTCTAGTCGAACTCAGAGCCCCAGTAGACGTGATAAATTCATATCAGAGCAGGAAAGCATTTGTACGACCAACTACTTTAAAGCACAAGAGCATTTGGAGCAAGTGCAGCACATCCAGATACGTTTGCCAAGACGAAATCATCCCAAAAAATGACACCAATCACGGCGAGGAATTTCGCCGGACCCCCACGCGCCGCTCTGCGTTTTTTGCTCAAACTGGCATGTTGGAGGTGTACATCTGCGAAATCAGGAGAGAGAATGAGAGAAAGAGAGAGGGAGAGAGAGAGAGAGAGAAGTGTGGGTGTGTGTGGGGGGGATGTCGGGACCAGCGTCCTCCTGGCTAGCGCCAGTGTGTGTGTCGTCGGCCGGCGCAGCGGTGGTCCGCGGCGGGGGGCTGATGGAGCTTTCAGGGCGGCGCGGTGGAAAAACCGCAGCTGCTAACGGCCCACTCCACTTCACCCAGGAAGGACACAGATGCCATAAACGAGTGGACGTGATGAGAGAGAGGGCGGCTCCGTTCCAAGCTAAATCACCCATTCACAAGCTGCAGCTAACCCGAGGGGGAAACAGAGCGGCGGACGGGAACACGCCAGACACCCCCGAAACTACGGCCCACCCTGATCAAATCCCACGGGGAACAAGATGGAGAGAATCTTCGTTCTGTTTGAGCAAACAGAACCGTTTAACTGTCCCTGTTTACTCTATATCACTATTTTGGGGGGGGTGTGTGTGTACGTATCATACCTAGAAACAATTGCACCCCAATTTGAGTAAACCCCTTTTCTCAAATATTAGGGAAAATTGAATTCTATAAAATATTATATTCTGTCAAATAAAAAGGGGTGGGTTTTTAGGGTGTAACGGTTAGGGAGTTCACCCTGTGATCGCGAGGTCAACCCTTCAAATCCCGGACCCTGATCTGAGACACTTCTGGGTTGGGCTGGCTTGCTTATAAAGACAGAAACACAGGTGAAACAGGTATGGCAACCGTGAAACGACAGTAAGGATTAGTACTCCGGGGACCTGCCGCGAGGGAGAGCAGACGACGGGGGGACGTTACATTAATATATATTTTTATTGCCGAAATTTCGCCTGTACGTCCTCTCCGATTAGTCATACCAATGCTAATAACGTATAACAATTTCCTTATTAATTCCATCCGAGGCCTAAGTGATCAGTCTCCTGTGGCCCTAATTTAATAAACGAGGCATAAATCAGAGCTGAGCATGCCTAATTAAACCAGGGCTAAAGGGAGGAACTGGGCCTCGTCCCCTCTGACAGCGCTTTACCTTGTCTGGCTCTGAACCAGGGTGATCCCAGTTAGTGCTGCTTGACTGTGTTGGAGGGAAACTCTTCCATTAAGCACAACTTTACCTCCGTCCGCATCGAGAGCGCTCAGGTTGGGGAGGCCTCCTCATTAGACGCTAATTCAAGTGGAATTACTCGCTGCACAATGCCATTATTAAGCGGGCGACGTGGAGTGGAATGGCAGGGCAGAGCCGTGAGGTCGGCTGAAGCTGGAGCGAAAGACGGTGAATGAAAACTTTTCCGTCTCGATAGTGTGGAAGGACAGTAGTGGAATGCAGAGATTGGACTAGAAGCGAAGTGGAAAAAGAGAAACCGTAGCGAAAAAAAAAAAAAGTGGTCCTCCAAAAATCTATTATTAAACCTATTTCCTAGAGCAGATTTCTAGCATTAATGTAACTGACTAAAGTTGGGACGAAAGACAGTGAATGAAAATCTTGAAAACTTTCTTGTCTCGTTGGTGTGGATGGACAGCAGTGGGAGGTGAAGATTGGACGAACAGCAAACCTGAAAAATGAGAAAGAAAACATCTTTGGGATGTGCTCTATAATCCAGGCATGTTAGACTGAAGACATCTGCTAGACAAGGAAGTTTCTTCTCAACTTTTTAGTCTCGATGGGATAGAGGGACAGCAGCAGATTACAAAATACGCTAGAAGCTTCGATGAAAGACAGCAAATGAAAATGTTCTCAAAACGTTCTTGTCTTATTGGTGAAGAAGGACGGTGGCAGAAGATTGGACTTGATGACGATCTTGATGACGAGGCAGCATCTTAGAACTTGGGCAGTTGGTAGGGTGTTCGCCCTGTGATCAGAAGGTTGCAGGTTCAAATCCAGGGCCGGTAAAGTTACCACTGAGGTGCTCATGAGCAAGGTACCGTTCCCAAGCACTGCTCCTGCCCGCTGCTCCTTCACAGATGGGTTAAATGCAGAGGCCACATTTGGTTGTGGTGTGGTGTGTTCGTAATGACAAATAATCACTCACTTTCAGAATGGGACTTTCGAAGAGGACGCATGGACGTCGTTAGGTCTATTTTAGGGGGGCTTTACCCACCGAGAAGCAGGAGAGTTAAAGGTAGGGTTAGGGTTGCATTCTGAGTTAATATAATAATAATAACAATCAAAAATGTAAACGTCTGCGTCAGTCTTGAAAAGTTTTTTGCATTTTGATGGCTTTCAACTTAGCTAGCCATTTAAGTAGCTTTACGCAATAATCTTGACGATGAAATTTTGGGAGATCAATTTTGTAGATCTTTTTTTTTCATATGAGATCAAAAAATAAAATATTTTTAAACGCTTTTTAGTTTCATCAACTTGTATCTTGAAATTACAACATGCAACTTCCGACTCATTTAGCCAGATCACAAATTATAATTATTTTTGAACATTAATTAAAATGTTTGCCTTGACTAAAAGCTGGTAACTCACAGAGATCTGTTTCTCTTAATCCCTGCTAAGAAACGCTGGGCGTTTGCAGACTTTTCTTCTGGTTTTGACACCCTGTCATTGGGAACTGTTTTGATCTTAGCCATGTGTCCCATGAGGGAGGGGCTCAAATTGGATTTTTCAGAGAGTGAGAGCGGAGGAAATCACACAGCGCCAGCCTTCCACCCTTCAACACCCCCTCCTTACCCCCCACCACCAAATCCATAACCTCCTCTACTGACCAACACTCACACACTCACACACTCACAAGTCCACCAATCGTCCCTCACGAACCCACCCGAACGCGTGCAAATATGGACGGACGACCAAGTGCTGAAACTTAGACCCACTGTGAAGAACTCGTGGGAATGTGGGTAGACGACCAGGTGGAAGCACATTCACGCACACGCCCCAAAAAATCAGCGGCTCCAAACCTTCAAAAAAAAAGTTTTTTTAATGTCTTTTCAGCATTTGTTCTGCACACTTACCTTACGCTGGCTCGGCGGGGCCCGCGGTGACTGGGGTCCCATTTCAGCCTCAGCGTGGGGCCACTGAGCTCCTCAGCTGTAAAATGAAAGCACCGGAGCGCAGTGCGAAAATGTATTAGCCTCGCTGAGATAAAGGGAGGCCTCAGCCAGCCGTGCACGCCTTCAATGGGAAAATAACGGCCAGACAAATTGTTTTTGGTACATTAAGTACCTGTTACTTTATTTCACAGATGGAAAACAATAACGCGGGCTCCGGGGTTCGACAAAAAACCCCGCACTCGTAACGTAGCTCGACACTCGAGTCTTTATATAAATATCCCAGTCTCTCTCCCCTTTTTCTTTATATGCAAAGCGGTTTTCCTTTTGCTAAAAAGAATAAAGTCGGCCGATTGACAAATATAACATATGATGATAAATGACAAAGCGCCCGGGCGACCGGGCAACGGGCTACTGGGGGAAATCATATGGAATATCCATGTTAATAAAAATAAAATCACAAAAGAAAAAGGGGGAATGTTCTCACTCAGTGAACGGGGCAGGGATTTTTCAATTAATAAGCAGCCTGCCGCGGCGGAGCCGGCGCAAATTAAATGAGTGTGTCAGATCCGGGATGATTTATCCATTTGGACTGATCTAACGGCTCTCCGGAGCAGCTATGACACCCTGACAAGCCAACAATGGATATGAAAAATGAGGCAATACTGCTGCGCTAAATCCTAGACTTTCAAAGCCAAAACGCACCCGCGGAGTTCCCAGGCAGAGAAAGAAAAAATGAGGGACACACTTACGGTCGTAGTTGTATAATGAAAACGGTGGAATATAAAAATCCCCCGAAGATTGGGGGGGGGTAAGGGGGACTGCTTGTGCCAGAGCGCTCAGTGTTTATATGAAGTGAGCGATGGGGACAAATTGGTCGAAGTGGGACGCGTGGCAACGCTTTGCTTCTCAGATGTCTGGGCTGTTTTTGGACAGAGAGAGAGAGAGAGAGAGAGAGAGAGAGAGTGAAAAGAGAGAGCTACTTTCCGGCTGAATGGGATATCGAGCCAGCTCTCGCGGTCGGGACGGACTCCAGAACGTCTTGTTCGAGGATCAAATCCTTGTTGTGTTCACTTACATAAAATCAAGAGCACTGTTAAACACTGTTGTTTTAACCTATAAAAGTGTAACTGACATGGTGCCGCTTTTGAAATTGGAGCTCATTTCAAATCCAAAGAGGCCGTAAAGCAATTAGGACAGAGATTAATATGTAAGAAGTTAACGAGAAACTAGTAAATCCGTTTCCAGGCAATGTTATGTCTCGCATAAGAAAAATATATGTGAAACTCTTCAGAGTAGGTTGGTCTTATTGGCGAAGACATTAACAAATTCTGAAATTTGCATGGCTTTACTGGTATGAAATTTAAGCCCGCAGACTTGCTAGTCGAGTAAAACTTCTGCCGGGGTAGAATACTGACACAAGTCTGACTGTCTGCTATTAGGCAAAGAAAGAAAACAAGAACAGAAATTAAAAGACTGGCATTTATGAAAGTATGGTGTACTTCAAGGTTCTGTGTTAGGTCCCCTCTTGTTTCAGGATTACGAGCAAAAACTAGTTCCAATTACTCAAAATGCTTTAACTGCATTTCCCAATCTATGCTGATGAAACTGAGCTTCATGTATCATCCAAATCAATTATGGTATTTATGAAATCTTAATAAATAAACAGATTTTTACATCATTTTTTTTTAAACTTCACCACTGGACGCTTCACACGGAGGCACACGCTCACGGTGAAGAGGTGGTTATGTTTCATGTCGTGCACTACGGTAGATCACGTAATACTCATGCCATGTTTCACCTCTTCACCGTGAGTGTGTGCCTCCGTCTGAAGCGTCCAGTGGCGAAGTTTCACACAGGCGTTGTGGTTCCATGATTTCCTCCTTTTTTCTGACTCAGAGAATATCTGACATTTTCTCGCATATTTGCGACTTTCTGATCTCAAAGAATATCTGACTTTTTTCTTGTAAATTTGTGAGTTTTTTCTTGTATATTTACCACTTTAAACTCAGAGAATATCCGACTTTTTCTTCTCGTTAATTTACTACTTACATCTCAGAGGATTTTGGAGTTTTCTTCCTCGCAAATTTATGACTTTACAATATCAGAGAATATCCGAGTTTTTTCTCGTAAATTTATGTATTTAATCTTGGAAAATTTGGACTTTGTCGCAAATTTATGACTTTACAATATCAGAGAATATCCAAATTTTTTCATGCAAATATATGACATTTATCACAGAATTTCTGACTTTGTTCTCGTAAATTTTTTTTTTACAATGGCCCTAATACGCCGTCGTAGAATTGACTTCTAGTTTTGAAAATCAAATTTTTTATGTTATTTGAACACCTGTTCAGTAAACAAGATGCTAATTCGCTGACGCAATTTTATGTTTCTCTGCAAATGACTCTAAATTCATTTTCCAGTGCTGTCCAGAAGAGGCACTTTGACTTTTCCAGTGCAGAATTCTCGTGCCATGTCAAGGTTTCTGTTTTGTCTTATTGCAACCCCCTTCGGCTGGCTCACGGTTGTCTGGGCCTAAATCTTTTTGTGACCATCTCTATTGCAAAAAGTGGTATACGAATAAAACTGAGCCGAATCAATTGAATTGCATCCATCATGAACACAAGACAGGCGCGCAGACAGAGAAATGGTCACTCTATTAAGGTTGTTTTTTTTCCCGCCCTCCCTCCTTTTTATTTTCATTGCGCTGATGAAAAAGAGCGTTGGGCTTTTCTCTGCACTCAGCAGATTTAGAGGACCCAATTACCAGCACCAGCGATGTGAGCTTTGCCAGCCCCCCGGCTCTGGAATGATGACGTTCGGAAGGGTTAAATTTCATCTCAGTTTTATCCGTTTTTTCCTCTCTCTATGGTCTTCCTCTTCACCAACCATCGCTGGGTTTTGACTGAGGCGAAAAAGAGCGAGGGGGGAAAAACCCATAAAGAATATGAAAGGGCCATCTTCACAGAACATTAGACATTGCCAAACAACCTACAGCGATGATTGGATAGATCAAAAGTGACAAGTTAAAGTTGATTGCTGAGTGCCTGTTGATTGTGCCATATTTCACAGAGACAGCTGCTTTGCTCGCTAGCTTCTGCTGAGCATCTCAGCTTCTCCCAGGAATCCCTGAGTCTGCAAATGACCGGATTGAAGTTCAAATCCATAGAACGGTCTTTGCTTCCTGGTTAGGAAATTATGAAGACTAACCTCAAGCCAAAAATGATTAAGCGTATATACATTGCATGCCTGAATTGAGGCCGTCTCAATATACCCATATTAAAAGATTACGGTGAAAACACGGCAGCGCGTATGCTAAAATTCGAACGATACAGAGAAGATTAGCATGACCCCTGCACTAAGATGACACGCAAAATCGCAAACCGCTCCACATTTTTGGAGCATACGGTGGCATAGCGGTTAGGGTTATCTGAAGGTCGAATCCCAGACCGGTAAAGGTACCACTGAGGTATTCATGAGCAAGATACGGTCCCCAAGTTATGCTCCCCGGGGTCTGCCCTTGTCAGCTGCCCACTGCCACTTTCACAGATGAGTTGAATGCAGAGGTCACGTTTGGTCGTGGTGCACTGTGTGTTGTGCTGTGGTGTGTTCACAATGACAAACTAAGAAAGCAGCTACTATGACAAGTTCTGGGTGGCCATTACTTTAAAACAAAACAAATCTAAAGGTGATTTTGGGCACTAAATGTTTTCTGAGGCCTAATAAAGATATCCTAACTTGTGATTTTTGGTCACAGTGAATAGACAATGGATTTAATTTTCATATATAGTCTGATTGAGAAAATGTTACAAAATGACTTGCTTTTCCCATTCTTTAATGTGATTACTATCTCAGTGTTGGCAGCCTAGCGGTCAGGACACTCATCTCTAGGCCAAGCGATCATGGGTTTGAATCCCTCCTCTGACACTACTATCATGGGGATCCTGAGAAAGACCCTTAACAGCATTTGCTCCAGGTAGAATGTTCCTTTAATTAGAAAATAGAACTTGCTCGGGATAAGAACGTCTGCTAAAAGCTATGAATGTGAATTTAGTTAAGTTTTGGTAATACTGACAAAGTTGTAGATATAGTGCGGGTGTATGTTGGGTATATTGGGTGTTGGTGGCCTAGTGGTAGAACACTCGCCTGTGGACCAAGAGGTTGTGGGTTTGAATCCAACCTCTGGTGTTACCAACATTGGGTCTTTGAGCAAGATCCTTAATCCTAAGTTGCTCTCAGGGGAACTGTCCCTGAAATAAGGAAATGTAAGTTGCTCTGGATAACAGCGTCTGCTAAATGCTGTAAATGTATATATAAAGCTCAGCTGCATTGCTTTTATATGAACATCAGCATCCCGGCAAAGTTAATAGTGGGCAAAGTGGCTCATAAATAGCCTACCAAAAATGATTTTTTGTCATCAAAACCACAAACACAAATTTATAGGCTACAAACCGAATGTGGACCAACAAAGAGGAAATAGCAGGAAAATACTTTTGTCCTTGAAGTTTGTCCAAAAAGAATGATGAGAAAATATGAGATCAAACATGCATCACAACAATTTCCATCATTGCACCTTCTTTAACACGCAAAAAGAATAAACATATCATAAAAAATAGCTTCAATTGTGGAGAAAAGGCATTTAAACTTCATGCGTTTTTAAATTTACTACATTTCTAAGAACACACACACACAAAAACAAGATATTAACCATCCAAATAGCATCCATCATGTGTCCCATCATTTTCAGTCATTTTCTGAACCTGTCAAGTCAGTAAAATACAAACCAAGTAACACATGAAGAACTTAAATTTACTAGATTGTCGTTATGTCACGTGACGTGATCGTACTGTTGATGTTAACATCCCAACCACTAGGGGGCTATAGCAGAAAAAGCTAGGTACAACACAAAAGACTGCATATTTTTACAGCACTCGTCTGTTATATAATAAGGATTTAACATCTTGCCTCGCAAAGTCAATCTCGTCTAAATTTGATGATGTTTTAGGTAAACACTGGCTAGAACGCTGATAGATCGTGGCACGCAGAGAAAACCCCAGTATGGTGTGTTAGAGAGGGAGAGAAAGAGAGCGCGAGCAACTGAGAGAGAGCCTGATGAGTAGTTCAAAGCACTTGGAGCGGGATTCGAGGCAGCCAGCGTGGCGTGATTGAATGATCCCATCCCCAGGCTTTCGCTTAGACAACGGGCAGCGGCTGTATGAAGATTGATACAGAAGTGCTCGCCTCGCTTTGCTGGATCATCAGACGGATTGATATTATACTCCCTCGCTGGATGAAGACAAAGTAAGTGTTATCATACTCAATACAAGGGCTTGTCAGGCCCCGGAAAATCAGAGCCGTGTCGCTGCTTACAGGAGCGTTGCGCCGACTGTCATGCGGATTTATCGGCGCCAAGCGATGTCGGGCAGGGAGGAGGAGGTGGGTAGGGAGGGAGGGAGAAGGTGGAGAGAGGGTTTAGCGCTGAAAGCGCTACACGGCCGGCTGAATTACACGGCCGTGCCCGAGGTGTCATCTCGGCCTACTTTGTCACGGCCGGCGTCTATGACGAAGAGCGAGAGGGAGCCGCACGCTCTCATTCATGAGCTGCTACTGGGAAAAAACCTGCAGATAAGAGGCCGGCTCACAGGGAGATTTACCGGCAAAGACGCAGAATACACACTGGGGACGTCAGTTACGCAGTCGAGATTTGGGTGTTGACTGAAGAGGCTCATAATCCTGGTTCGGATTTGAGGATTTCCTACCATAATACGTCTGAGGCCCCGGGAAGACGTAGCCGGGTTTTTATAAAAACGGATATTTTTTCATCGTCCACACGTAAATGGAGGTTTCAGTCACTGACACCGGCTAATTCTGAAAACTCTTCACTGACCACGTGTGGACGGGGAAAATGGAGTTTTACGATCATGGCATCATAAGTGTGTGACAGGAAATGCATTGATGTCAGGTGTGCGACGTTTGCTAACGTTGAAGACTGAAGATGAATTCTGTCCATACGAAACGCTGCGGTGTGTTCGTGATGACACTTCAACTCATTTATATAATATTACAGCTTTACCTAATGATAACTTTAACCTCACTAACACAAATCCTCGCTAGAAATCCTACATTTAAAACCCAGTCTAGTCCTCACAACAAAATACCAACCCCCTCTTTCCCAGTCCCAATCTTCTTGCACCTTTTCTACTTCCCAAAGATCATGTTTAAAGTTTTTCCGGCAAGATCCGAGTTCCCGGCACGTCCTGCCTGACTTCTGATAAACACTTTGGCTCCAGTGTTTTTGGACGTCCTTCAAAAAGAGGCTGCCGTTACTAAAGGGCTTGTCAAATATGACGGACGGTGGGTATTAATCTCACCGGAGTAAATATGAAAGGGAATAAATCGAGTGTGCAAACGGCGCAGACGCTTTGTCCTGTGGCACTTGAGCTCGGACTTTCTTTTCTCTGGAAGCGTATTAGTGTACGTCTGTCTGGGTTGCTGTATGAGTGTGTGTAAGTGTGTGTGTGTGTGAGCTGACGCCGGCCCTGTAAAGTGGATGGTAACACTCAGCGCTACCGTGCGACGTTACACACGGGACAGCGGAGACACGGGCCTCTCTAATATAAGTATGTGCTTGTCTCTACGGAGCCGGTTTATGGCGGCCGTTAAGCTGCCACTCATGTTTGAATCCCGCGTCCTCTTTCTCTCTCTCTTTGGCGTCTCCCCCGGGCCGTAAAAGTGTGGACGGGGAAGTCGGCGAGACCCCACTCCGCCACTTACGCATATTTCTCGGAGCCCCTTGTCATTTTAAACGCCTCGTGCGATGGTTGATCCAGGGTGCCGGGGCGAAAACAAACGCCTGGCGGAGCAGGGGTGTGTGTGTGGGGGGGGTTAATGTGCGCGTATTTGCGTGGCCTTGATTGTCCCCAGGCCTGAGATTTTGTCTAATTTTTGTGACTCGCCTCTCAACCAAGAGGTTGTGGGTTCGAGTCCTACAGGACCAGGCTCCAACAACCCACCGCAGGGAACACGCACTCTCACTCACACCTCACGAGGCCAATCTAGAGTCACCAATTATAACCTACAGTGCAAGCTTTTGGACTGTGGGAGGAAACCAGAGCCCCCGGAGGAAACCCACGCATGCAAACTCCACACCCAAAGACCCTACGGCCGACCCCGGGACTGAACGCAGGACCCTCTCGCTGTGAGGCGACAGCGCTAACCACTGCGCCACCGTGCCAACCCGTCTTACACGTGAAAACCTAAAAATAAAGGTCATTTTGAGGGTCCCAAAAGGGTGTACGGGGGCAAAGTGTGTGTGTTTGTGCAGGGGGGCAGATCTGTAGGTCTATACGAACACCCCTCTTGCTCCAAAATTTACCACATTTACCACACTCCAGGTCTTTTTAGTGTTTTTAGGCAGAACAAATTGCATCAGATGTTCATATTCTTACTTATTCTTACTGTGTGTGTGTTGCGTGTGTGTTGAAAAGAGGTCAGTCGGACAATTTTTTGTCCATGCCATTTTTCCATCAAAGTGGCAGAAAAGGCATCGTCGGGCGGAAGCATGAGTTCTCGTGTTACACCAAAAGGTCAAACGGCTCACAAATGGAGAGGTCGTGTGGTTAATAAATGATCTGTTGCGTTTGCGAACTCGCGTTAGCCAGAAAGCTCTCGGTTACACGCACACACACACACACACACACACACAGACACCGGCTGGTATGGGTTTGCAGACAGCATGACGTGACACGGGGGCAGCGTTGGTTATGATGTGACCCTGTCGAGCCAGTGACCCGGAAGGCTGAAGGGGTGATTGGATGAGTGTCGCCCCCTTGCCCCCTCCCTTCCATCTCTCCCTCTCTCTCTCTATGTAGGGAGCAGAGATTTGAGGGAAAAGAGGAGGAGGAGGGAGGAAAAACGGCAGCTGGGTTACACCCGTGTTCCAGCTCTATAGCCAGATGATCCGTCTCCCTTTAGCCTGTGTCACAAACGCTTACGGTGATGATGATTTGACAACCTACGCCGGGCTTAGTGCATGATCCCCAAGGAGGGACGACTGTGACAGGCAGGACTGCTGCTTTACACACACACACACACACACACATATATGCACACATACACACACACTTGCTTGTATTGCTGTCTTTGTGAGGTTCTTTCATAGACTCTGAAAAGACTGGATTTTACAACTAATCCTAATCCTAACCCTAAACTTAACCTCAGTAGCCAACTGCACATCTTTTAACTCTTTTAGTTTCTGAAATAAAACACGCACTTTTTCTAAAAAAGTCATTTCTCTTCATGGGGACCGCACCAATGTCCCCACAAAGCCATAAAAAAACCAATAAAAGTGATTTTAGGAATCAGGATGCAGGATTCAGATATTTTTTTAAATATTATATTCAGTTTTCTGTTTAAAAAAAAGACTCGGAGACTGTATTGGATGTGTATCGTATCGACAAATATGCAAATTCACAATATCTGTATCGTATCGGACATTTAAAAAAAAGTGGTATCGTGCCATGTCTAGTTACAACAAAATCTTTGCTACTTTTAGTTGGCAAACGTTGGAAATTTGACACAAACTGATGCAAAAGAAGGAATTTTTTCAGGCTTCCTTCTCCGTTGATCCAAACAGAAGACATTTGTTGACTTAAAATAGCCTGTCCACCCAAATGGACGATGATGCATGAAAGGGTCAGAGGGCTGAAGTGAGTGTGTTTCAGCATCAGACTGATCATAACTAGCAAACGACCCACTCGAATTACGGTAAAAAAGCCAAATTAGTTTACCTTTCTTTAGTAAGAACGCAGACAGGCCCTCGCTTAAGTCACATTAATCGTTTTTAACACCATTAGCAGCCTCAACGACTACGTTCCTCCTGCCAGTTTTCCCGCCGCCGCTTCTTCTCTTGGAGCTCGTTCTGCTGCATTAGTTTCATAAAACCGTAATCTTTTAGCCGTAAAGCGGTAAGTGCCACCGTAGTTTGTATTTTTTTTTTTTCTCTTTGATTTACGGGCACGGCGTTGGCGGGGGTGGAATCGACCGAGGAGAGATATGCCCTCAAATAATCCTGGACAAACATCTCGGGAAAGGCTATTGAGCAGATTTTAATTGCGATTTGATTCCCGGAGCCGTTTGCCGTATGATGAATGGAGGTCCGCTCTCGCGGAATCCGCGAAGAGAGTCTTTAATATGACAATTAAGTGTCTGTCTTTAAGTTTTATCCTCTTTCCCTCGCTCCTTCCGTCTCTCTCTCTTCTCGGAGATCATCTCGGGAGTACAGTGTAGCTTTTGTGGAGATTAATTCGAGACTGCCGACTCGCTCTATCTCCGAGCACTTACTTATGTTTTATGACACGCGCTAAATCAATTTTATGTCCCTATTGATTTTTTCTTCCCCCCCCCTCTTCTTCTTCTTCTCCTCCTCCTCCTCCTTTTTCTCCCCTCACTCCCTCGCCATAAGTTGAGGCGGAAGGTTTTGCCGTGTCGGTTCTACACAGAACTCTCTCTCTTTCCGGACGGCCGTCCCTGCTGACCTTCAGAGACCGTAAAGCGGGGGAAAAAAAGAAGAAGGGAGGGAGGGGAAAAAGAGTGTGTGTGTGTGTGTCTAAGTGTGTGTGTGTGTGGTCATCGGGGACGGCTAAGAGTGTTTTCATTTCGCTCAGAAGTGTTTCCTGTGCAGCAGATGAAGCAGGGAGGGTGACCAGAAGGTGGCAGGTTCAACAAAGTTTTTATCCCCCTTTTCTTCCCGTGCGAAGTTTGGATTCACGTTGTGAACGGATGATGGAGTGATTACGTAACGTAAATGTGTATCCGTGCATACGTAAATATGCAGACTGAAATGTTGCATGACTTTGCATTTTTATTTTAGTTTAGGGTCGCAAAAACGCCAAAAAATTAGAGGAAAAAAAATTAAAGTGACGAAATTATTCATTCATTCAATCGTTATCTGACCGGCTTAATCCCAACTGGGGTTGCCGGGGGAACCGGAGCCTATCCTGGGAATTATGGGCGCAAGGCGGGGACCAACCCTGGGCAGGCACCAACACACCACAGGACACACACACACTCTCACACACACACACACACACACACACACACACGGGGCTAATTTCAAGTTGTCAATTAACCTATACTGCATGCTTTTGGACTGTCGGAGAACCTGGAAGAAACCCGCGCAAACACGGGGAGAGCATGCAGAAAGACCCTACGGCCACCCCGGGGATCAAACCCGAGACTGACCCCCTAACCGCGGGGCCGCCGTGCCGCCCCTGCAACATTGTATGATGTGTATTTATTTTAAAGGCAGCACCAAAACACACACTCTTTCACACACTGTGGGATGACAGGAATGATACCACGCACTAGAGTGAAGGGGAAGTCTGTGGCCTCCTCTAACTACACGGAAGTGAGAGAGAGAGAACACACACACACACACACACACACACACACAGACCTGATATTACAGATCACCAACCTGCGAACAGGAAGTGCTCACAGTCTGAGACCTTTCAACGAAACTTCACAGTTTACTCACTGCAATAAAAGGACAGACGGGCAGAACGAGAGCAAGTCGATTTCGCTCAGCTGTTTTGCAGAACGCGACAACACGCATTAAAAAATCGATGCGCACGACGCCGTTCATGCACGCAGTTTAGGGTCAGAAGTGTAAACGCTTGCATAAAACTGACCAGTTCTCATGTGAAAATGCAATATATCGTCATGTATGAAAAAAAAAAAAGAGTAATTATCATTTCATCTCCAACTGTGACCCCCATTTACACTCTCGGCCATCTCGACTGACTGCACTGTTGACTTATTAAAGATGTCATGGATTGTTATCAGGGAAAATATTGTGGTTTGTAATCACGGTCATTTCACATGAAATTATAACCTCACGTTTATGATGTGCAATATAATATTCACTTTGTCGCAAATTTTATTTGAATTCGGGGAATGGGTCCAAAGTCCAGCTTTACAAAATGTTTAACAGCAGATTGACACGTAAGAGCTGTTACCTCTCACTCTCTCTCTCTCCCTCACTCCGGCCCCCATTCACCCTGTCGCCCATCTCCTCTGACAGCACTATGATGGATTAGGAATTGTCACCTGGGACGCTTGTCACTAGTTTGCAGGACGCCCATCCCTCATCTCTCCGACGTAGGGGTTCGAATCCAATGCGAAGGCGGGCAATAGCGCCCAAGTCGAGACGTCAGAGCCGAGCCGTCGTCCCCGGAGCCGACCCGAGCCTGTTGTGTCGCATTTCTCACGTTTAATGCATTATTACATTTGCCCTGCTGAGCAATCAGACAGGCCCCGGGTCCACGTCGACTTTTATGCGCGAGAGTCTTGCGAGGGAAAAAGGAAAGGTTGCAAAAACAACATCTCACTCACGTGCGTGTGTGTGTGTGAATGCATGCATATGCAATGACTCGTGTAGAAATGTCAAACAAGACAAATTTAAACATGGAGTGTAAACACCGAGGCTGCAGCTAGCGCTCAGGCAGCACCCAGGGAGCAGTGCTTGGGGACGGTACCTTTACTCATGAGTACTTCAGCGGTACCTTTACAGGTCCTTGGATTCGAACGGGCGACCTTCTGATCACGGGATGAACGCCCTAAACGTTAGGCTATCAACCGTGTCAAGTTTTTTAAGTGGCAAAACAATAGCTAGGGTAATAAAGTAGAACGACTCAAGTACTACACGAAAAAGGCTTTTACGCCCCAACGCAACTTGCCGAAGCGGCCGATTTTGTTCCTGTATGCGGCGGGAACGCTCCTTCCCCCGGGAGCGCGGTGGCCTTGAATTTCAGCCGTCGCCACGTGGCGTTTCGAGATCTCCACCCCTCTCACGGCTCCCCATACGCTACTTCTAGCGGCTCGTAATAGCTTGCTATCAGGCTAATGGCCCTCGCCCGGGCGGTGGTACGGCAAGCATATTGTGGTTAAATTAATTTTTTTGTCCCCGCCTCCATCGCTCCCCCAGTCGGCGGCATAAAGCGGCGGCGCGAGAGCCATCATAATTGACTCGGAAAAGCCTAATTGCCGTCAGCTGCTGTTCTCTTACAGTTGACGTTGTTGGTTGGCGATTGGCGATTTGAATCTTTTCCTGGTTCTTTTCTTCTCCTCTATCGTCGTCTCGCTCTCTCTCTCTCCCTCTCTCTCTCTCCTCCTCCTCTTCTCCCGCCCGTAATTGAAATATGCTGGGTGTGAATGGAAGATTACATTAAGAGCGGCGGATAATCACCTGACAGCCGAGTAATTGAGTCTGCAATCTGCCGCTGCGTCGTTGAGAGCTGAAGGGGGGTCTGTGTGTGTGTGTGTGTAGCGGTGTGTGTGTGAGAGTGTGTGTGAGAGAGTGTGTGTGTGTGTGTGTTTGTGTGTGTGTTTGTGTGTGTGTGTGTGAGAGAGTGTGTGTGTGTGTGTGTGTGTTTGTGTGTGTGTGTGTTTGTGTGTGTGTGTAGAGGTGTGTGTGTGTGTGAGAGAGTGTGTGTGTGTGTGAGAGTGTGTGTGTGTGTGTGTGTGTATGTGTGAGTGTGTGTGTGTGTGTGTGTGTGGTATCGAGAGCACCATTCTTGGCTCGTGTTCTCTCGGAGTATGAGTCGAGTGCCAAGGCAAGGCATTCCACAGCTCTCTCTCATCCTTTTCTTTCTCTCTCTCTCTCTCTCTCTCTCTATCACTTTCCCTCTTCTCTTTCTCTCTCAACCTTTTTCTCCTTCCATTTCCCTCTCTCCATCACTTTTCCACATCTCTCTCTCCATCAATTCCCCATGTCTCCCTCTCTCTTTCTCTTTCATCTTTTCTTTTCTCTCTCTCGTATCCATTCTTTTCTCTGTTTCTACCACTTCTCTCTCTCTCTCTCTCTCTCTCTCTCTCTCTCGTCCTTTCTTTTCTCTCTCACTCTCTTTCTCTCATCCTTTCCTTTCTCTCTTTTTCTACCGCTTGCTTCTCTCTCTCTCTCTCTCTCATATCCATTCTTTTCTCTGTTTCAACCACTTCCCCACTTCTCTCTCTATCTCTCATCCTTTCTTTTCTCTCTCGCTCTCTCATCCTTTCTTTTTTTCTCTCTCTCTCTTTTCCTCTCCCTCTCTCTCATCCTTTCTTTTCTCTCTCTCTCTCTCTCTCTCTCATATCCTTTCTTCTCTTTCTCTCTCTCATCCTTTCTTCTCTTTCTCTCTCTCTTTCTACCACTTCATCACTTCTCTTTCACTCTGCCTCCTACTTCCTTTTTCTTTTTCTGCCCCACCTCATTCTTTCTTTCTTTCTTTCTTTCTTTCACTAATACCTTATCTGTCTTTTCAACTCAGCATCACTACACTATCACTCTTTCTCTCTCTGTCTGACTCAACCTCTTCATCCTCTTCCTCCCTCTTCCTCGGTATCACTTCCCTGCTTCCTTACGTTTCTCCCTCCTTCTTTTCTTCTTTTCTCTCTCTCTCTAAAAGTATTTTCTACACAAGTTCTTCAGCACTTAAACCTAAGTAAAAATTTGAGTGTACGACTTTCACTTGTATTGGAGTAACATTTGACTAGTGGCCTCTGTACTTTCACTTAACTAATGCCGTTAGCTACTTTTCCCGCCTCTGGCTATAGGGAGATGTCACTGATGTTACTTCACCTTTAATTAATTCATTAGTTGCTTCATGTCCTTTAATGCACAGATAAGTTTTAAAACAGGTGGAATGTGTGATCTTTATTGCTGTTCACATTCAGTGAGAAAGAGAGCAAGAGAGAAAGACGAACTACGCAGCGGAGAACCCATAATGCCGCTTGCAAACACTTAAGCCAAAGTAGAGGAAGGCAAATTTATCCTTTTTCCTTTTCATCATTAACTCGCGTCTCCGGCTTCCCGATAATATGCAATTAAAAATAAAGATCATTTAAAGTCGCGGGTGTCCGCCTAATTACTATAACTTTGCCCTTGTAATGAGCGCGCACGCCTATCGATTGCGGGAAAACCTCCCCCTTTCCAGCTGGAAGAAGGAAAAAAAAAGCAGGTAGTTACTTTGTGTTAAATCATTAATATAGTAATGATTTTTCCAGAACACTCTCAATTAAGAGCAAAACAGGAAACGGCCCTGGGGAGACGCAGCCCGTGTTGTTAAAGTCTGATGGTCTGGATGTATCTAGCAGACTCGCAGCAGTAAATGGATCCATGGCTTCACTGCAAAAAACACATTTATTACATTTAGAGATTTCTCTTAACCTTTAGAGAGCGCCGACATTTCTGAGCGTCCTTCTGTCCCTTTATTTATCAGCTAATATTACGGTAATATCATGTACTAGACATGCATAAATTGTCTTTTTCCAGAAGGCAACAGAGTTACTCACGTGTGTATTTTTGATGTGAACATTTCAAGAGAAACCTGATCTAATCTACGGTGCCCGAGAGACCAAGGGAATTCACAATTTAAAAATATGGTGCAAAGCAACATAAATGAATAAAGTTCACGTGTAACACACGTGTAAACACACTGCACTACACAAATTCAGCACAATGACAACATGCACCACATTTTACAAACACGCCACATGTTCACAGACACACTGCAACTGAACAAAAGCCAAACTAAACTTTGGCATTGTAGCTATATTTAAGTATACAGAGAGACAAGACAACGTGGCTTCAGTTTTTGCAGTACAAAAAACAAGACACAGAATAAGTATATGAACAAACTATAAAATATAAAGTCTAAACTAGCAGTAGAAACAATGACTGTGCAAATAAAGTTAAATGATGGAATAAAGTTAGGTTCTTTTGTGCATTTAATGTGCATTAGATCAGCAGTACAACAGATAATATATTTAAAAATAACAGTATATTTATAACCTTTACAAAAACAAATTGTTTGAAGCAGGTTTGTGGCAAACATGTGGTTAAGTTTGCCGGGAAACGTTGCCACAAGCTTGCCATCGTCAGAATTAGCGGCAAACTTGTGGCAACCTTCTGGCAACAACGACAAATTGCCGCTAGTGGTAAATGTTTTTGCTGGTGATTTGCCAAAACAATTAGCCAGCAATGATAAACTTGCGGTGACAAATTTACAAGTTTGCCACAAGTACACCGCAAGTTTGCCACAAACCTAATTTGCATGCAAAAAATATGACAAATTTCCAGCAACGTTACCAAAGGCTGACGGCAACTGTTTGACAGGAAGCTACATTTTTGTAAGGGAAAGTCTAAGCTAAATATGTAAGGATTTCAATAATATGTGGAAATTTTGTAACAGCAGTCAAGTGAAAAGACTGTCAAGTGTTTCCGGGAAACTTCCTTTTTTTTCAATTGGAATCCATGTTCTCGAAAGCCTGTGACCGTCTGGAAAAAAAAGAACAGAAATGTAGCTTCACTAACTGGAATTTAACAGTGCCATGCGAACAGAAACACTTGCAAAAAACAACGTTTGTGGCAGGTTTTGCGGCACACTTGTGGTTAATTTGTGGCAAACAGTGGCGTTTGGCTGAATATGTCGCCGCAAATTTGCACTTGTCAGCCACTAGTAGCAAACCTGTGGCAAAGTTCTGGCAACATTACCAGAGGTTAACGGCAACTCTTGTCGGAACCCTAATTTTGTAAGGGAATTGAAGAGTGGACAGGCTAATGGAAATATATCAGCGGCCATGCTAGCAGGAATTTAACACTAGCAATGCTAACGGGAATTTCTGATGGTCTTGAGTCAACAAACTAGCATCTTAGTATGATCTCATGCGTAAACATGCGTGAAATTGTGAAATAAATGTATTGACTATGCTAATGAGAACTGATCATTAACCACTGCTAGCGCAAATTTAACATTAGCTTATCAAATAATCAGTCAGTTATTGACTTACTTTTTAAAATCTAGTAGTCTTTAGTCAGCAAACTAGCATGTTAGCATGTTTATATGTCAGGCTACGTGTTAAAACGTGTAAAAATAATACAAATTGAGAACATTTTAATGTTATGTTAACAGGAAGTTAACCATAGCTAATTTATCAGTGGCCATGTTAAGGGGAGATTATTTTTGTGTGGTTTGGTGCTTAAACGTAAAAGTAAACTAGTCAAGTAGCTAATCTAGTGCTAGCTGAGGAGAGAAGTAATGTACACGTGCTGTATTACGGGTTTATTTTGAGCGTGAAATTATGTTAAATAAAAAGGAGGAGGAAAGTGATTTCTCTCTCAGACCACTGACTCAAATGTGATGTGAAGGAGACAAGATGAGTCCAAAAAGAATATTTGCTTCTTTATTTCGGCTCACCTAGCAACGCTGATGATATAGGGACGTGTATGTGTGTCTGTGTGTGTGTGTGTTAATCGAATGGAAAGTTGGATATATATATGTGTGTGTGTGTGTGTGTGTGTGCGTGTGTGTGCGCATGTTTGCACTTGTCTACATGGCAGTGTGTGTGTGTGTGTGTGTGTGACAGTAAATGGTTTTGATCGAATGGAAGGTTGGATATATATATATGTGTGTGTGAGCGTTCATGTATTTATTGCATTGTGGGGACCTTTTTGTCCCCTAAGATCACTTTTATCTGTTTTTTTGGCCTTTGTGGGGACATTTGAGAGGTCCCCATGAGGAGAAATGACTTTATAGAAAATGTGCTTGTTTTATTTGAGAAACTAAAAGAGGTAAAAGATGTGCTTTTGGTTACTGAGGTTAAGGTTAGGGTTAGGATTAGGTGTAGGTCTAAAATTATATACATCTAGTCATTATGGGAGTCTATGGAAAGACCTCACAAAGATAGTAATACAAGACTGTGTGTGTTTGCACTTGTCTTCATGGCTGTGTGTGTGTGTGTGTGTGACATTGCATGGTTTTTGGGTCAAAAGGGTGGCTAGATGTGTGTGTGTGTGTGTGTGTGGTGAGTGGGGTGGGTGTCTGTGTGTGAGGCAAAAAGGACAATCACACACTTGTACACACACACACTCGACCCAAAACCATGACACACACACACACGCACACACACAACATTTAGGCACATGCACAAGAAACCCACACAGTCTCTCTCTCTCTTCCACACACACACACACACACACACACACACAGAAACTAAGACTAATAAGCAGATGAAGGCTGTTTGTATGTACGTAGGCATTCTCGAAACACAACACACACACACACACACGCATCCAGCTGCACGCTTGACCTAAAAGCCCTGTGTCGTCATTAGATAGTGTGTTGGGTTTGTTGCTGCAGCACGTGTGAAACTCTTGCGCTCTGTGTGTGTGTGTGTGTTGTGCTCTCTTCCCTGCGGTGCTGTGTGAGATCTGAACAGCAGCTGATGTGGCATCAGGCCTCGTTACCTGCGTGCCAGCTAGCAGCTCTGCCAACACACACACACACACACACACACACACACGGCTTCACCCAGACATTCCTCTCAAATGTCTTCCTTTTTCTCCAGGCCAGGGAACTCACACACACACACACACACCACACATAGACAAGTACACACAATGACATCCAAGTTCAAACACCAACACACACAGCTACGAACAAAAGCACACAAACACTCACACATAAGTGAACACACACACACACACTGCCACACAGACAACACACACACACCCCTATAAACACACACACAGCTACAAACAAGCACACTCCGTGCTACACACAGGCACACAAGCACTCACAAGTTTACAAAACAGCAACACACACGCACACAGACCAGTACACAAACACTTTTGCACATAAAGACAACAGTGCACACACTCAGCCACACAAACAACTACACACACACAAACACACACACTACATCCCATGCAATTACACACCCATACACTCAGCTTAACTGCACACTTTACACAGACACTGTCACACAGACAAGTACACAAACACACACACACTTAGCCACACAGACAAGTACACAAACAGTGACATTTAGACAACTACACACACACACACACACAAATCTACACAGACCAGTACACAAACACTTCCACACAGAAAGCTACGCACACACACTTAGCCTCACAGACAAGTTCACAAACACTTCCACACAAGGAGATGAGCAACACACACACATACACCATTCAACCACAAACACTGACACTAAGACAACAACACACACACACACACACACACACAGCCAAGTGCCTGCTCATACACTCACAGCGTTACAAACATATCCACAGAAGCACACAAGCACAAGTTCACCCATGTAGCCACACACACACACTCACACAGCAGCAGCAGCGAGGCCCCGAACAAAGGACGCTTTTAGCAGGGCACAAATTCGTTATAGTCTCTACAACCACAATTTACAGCAGGTTCCTATTGAAGCGCTTGACATTTCCCCCGTCCCGTCTTAACGCACCCTCGCCGGGCGCCATGCGTCATCTTTCTGGGACTTTATCACACATAATAAGCCATTTTCTCCCACTTTAATGTCATCGCCCGGGTAACCGGCAGGTCACAACCAACAATGGCAAAAAAAAAAAAAAAAAACCTTGAATTTGTCCGGAGGAAGAAAGAAAAATGCATTAAAAAGCGAGTCTCCCTGCTCCCAATTCCACCATAATTTTTCACATGCATATTAGGGTTGGCAATTCAGTTTTGTTGGTGGACAAGCCTGAGAACTTTCACGTCCAAAATAAACAGACGGCAAAGATCTTTATTTACCAGGGAAGACGGACGAGCGCAAAAGAAATTGAGGAACAGACGGAGGAAAAAAGTCTCCCGCCGGCCTGACCTTAAATAAAAGTCGCTTTTATTCAATTGTTTTGGCCCTTTCCTTGCCCGTCTGACCGAGTCTTATTTACGAGCTCGTGAGGCGGGTCGTGAATCCCGAGGAGGCGGCGAGACTCGTATAGTTATCAAAAACATAAAATTCCTATCACTTTAGGTGTCAGCGCCGAGGCGGGGGAATGAAACAGGTACTCATAAAGATGGCGAGGGGCGTAAATCCCGTAGAGTGGTGCCTGGGTCGCGGTTTGATTAAATAAGGGAAAAAGCGGGAAACGAACGTGATGTACAGTCACGTCAGAGGGATCCGTCTTGACGGAATTGCGCGTTTTTATATTTTTTATTACGTGCCTTATTTGGTTATTCCACCCAGCCTGTGTGTAGGCGAGAGAATGGGACCGAACTATTCTAGACTTACCCTTTTATTTACCGGGAGGTATTTTGGATGTTCTATTGGTACATTGCAGTGACGTCTCAAAACTGTAGCCGCCGCCATATTGAGTACTGGGTTTATCAAGTACTGTGCTTGTGTCCAATGAAAATGAAGTATCTATCTATCTATCTATCTATCTATCTATCTATCTATCTATCTATCTATCTATCTATCTATCCATTCACATTGCTTATCAGTCGGATGACGTCATAGTCATTGCCGCCATTGTGAGTACCGAATCCGCTCCAGACTGACAGCTGGATGCTCTAGCTAACTTTACCCAGTTAGGCTACCTATCGATGTTAAAGATATTTCTCATTTTGATGCCCCAGAACTTAAGAGATACAATGAAAAGATCGCTATTATTGGATGCGATCCGTACGGAGTCCCTCCAGACGTTTTCCATCAACTCATCTGCTGACGTTTCCTTCCACGACATTTACATCTACCCGCGCATACACTGCCCTCCAAAAGTTTGGAAACGTCCCTGGCAAAGGGGTTTTTGACAGTATTGCCATGAATCCTTTTTAATTTGTGATAATGTTGCACTGGATAAGGACAAGACAAACCACAAAACATATTTTATTACATAAACAGTTTCTGGTCAGTTTATACACAGAAAATATCAATTTTAGATTCATCAAAATATCCACCATTAGCAGCTATTACAGCTCTGCATAATCTGGGCCCGAGCTGTCGATGAACCAATCAATTGTTGAAGCTGTTAAGGTGTGCTGACCCAAAAATCTTTTAAAAACCTGGGCCAAGTTTAAACCAGTAACCAGACATCACAGCTGGCAAAGAGGCACGTCTGACTCTGACATGTATATATTGCCATTATTATGCAATCAAAATAAAAAATATTGCTGGTATCCTACATATAATGTCAAGTTACTTAATGTATTTGCACCAAAAAAATGATGAGGATTTATATGATATCGCCCAAAAACCCCACTGTGCCAGGGCGCTTTCCAAACTTTTTTGGAGTGCAGTAAACTCCATCGCTATATATAAAATATTATACCAACCAGAAGAAAAAATTATTAAAAGGAACAGGAAAGTTCTTTTGATCAACTTTGAGTAAACAGTTGGCTAGAGCTTAGCCGTTGTTAAAGATAAATGTGCGGTTAGGCTAAGTTAAATCACCTCAAATTGTAGAGCAGGGTTAGGTGGGTAAAACTGAGGGATGAGCGATGTAAGAGTGATGTGAAGGCGGGTTTAGTCTTGAGTAAACTAGGCTTTGGAATTACAAGCCAGCGAGCTCTTTAGTTGTTTACACGCATCAAACTTATGCGCTGTTGTCTGTAAACACTTTAAGATTTTATTTGAAGCGTGCCGTTTTGTTTGTAGTATTAATAGTTTTACTTAAACTTTACTTAAGAATAGTTACTCCCTTCACAGACATTGATACTCACATTTATTGATAACTAAGTTATTGGTTCTCATTGACAGACAGGCAACAGCTAAACAGCTTATTATTACACGTGTTAAAGGTATACAATGCAAAGTTTGTTGGCTAAAGGGCAGCAGTAGCGCTGTGTAAGGAGTGCTCTGAAAATAATCTCAACAGAGTGACCACCAGCAAGATAAAACTCTTAAATGACCAAATTTCAGTAGGAGAGATTTTTATTATTGTTTGACCTTGTTGCTGCTTAATACACTTATTTTTAAAGCTATATAATGGTTCTTAAAAATCTGCTTAAATGTAAACTTATGTTTCCTTTAATTAATGTTTGTGAAATTGTTACGGCTGGAATCTGCACTGTGTTGTTGAGTGTTGGACTTGTTGAAACATTAACCACCTTTAATTATTTTATTTCTCCAGTTCATTTAAGCACATTTCTTTGTGTAGTAAACATTTTAACATATTTACAGATTATTCTGGTCAATATAATTAAAGGTGTAAATTAAAGGAATGTGGAAAATATGAATTAATCATTTACATTATTCAACTAATTGATAACTAGTGAAACGAGTGGCAGCCCTTGTGCTACAATTTCCAAATGACTTACTCTAAAAACTTTTAGATACTTGTATTTTTGCTAGTTTTATTTCTTATCCATCTAGGGGTCACCGTGGGAAAGTAAAGGTGGACATCCTGAACTGATCTTTTTGGAATATAAAAATGGAAATTATTTTTATTGGAACAAAGATTTGTTAATATCACATGAAACCAAATCTCTATGAGATTCGTGATCACATTCCACTCCAGGATTCCCTCCTTTCACTCTTCTGTCAAACCCATTCCGGAATTCCAGTTCACGTTTCCCAAAAGACATGTGATTTCTAGATCAGGTTCACCTGAGCTGCACACTTACTTCCTCTACATAAACCCCTTTGTTTAATAAGTTCAAATTTTTTTGCCAGTGTTTCTGTAGCAGTCACACCAAACATTTCTTTGTTTCGGAGCATTTTTCCTTGTTGCTGACCTTAACTTTAAGGGTGCCTTATTGTGAGGTTTTGAACTAAAAGTTAGAACCTTGCATGACTGGGTGTGAGTCTGATTGTCAAGTCAAAATCAAAGTAAACTTTGTCATTTCAGCTATGTACATGCACAAAAAGAGACGAGATGACATGGCTCCAGGTTTTACAGTTATACAAGTTTATAAATATATATATATATATATATATATATATATATATATATATATATATATATATATATATATATATATGTATGTATATATATATGTATGTATATATATATATATATATATGCAAATATTTTAGCAACTGCCCAATTTTATAGTTTCAGTCATGAAATACAGTTTCATTTTGAAGTTTGTACCTGAAATTTTGAACTTTGCCACACTGTGAGTGAGTCTGAATGAAGTTTGGACCACTACAGTAACAACATTGAAACCTTAGGTGTGAGTCTGGTTGTAAAGTTGTAAAGAACTTTGAAACAATTGGTGAAAGTGAGTGATTATTGGTCATTATGAACACAGCACAGTACAGAGTGCAACACAACCAAAGGTCAGCTCTGCATCGATGGGCAACACCCAGGGAGCAGTGATTGGAGGCTAATGAGTGCCTCAGTGGTAACTTTACCAGTCCGGGATTCGAACCGGCGACCTTCCGATCACAGGACAAGCATCCTAACCGTTATGCTTATGCTGCCAACTGCCCCAGTGTGAGTCTGATTGTGAAGTTTGGACCTAAAATAAGAACTTTGCAAAAAGTTTTTAAAACTAAAAATTGTTACAAATCTTGTGCAAACCTATAATATTGGAATTAATCCAACCAGACCAGGACGTATGTATGTGTGTGTGTGGAATATCTGAAGCATTTAGGATCTCAGAACCAGAACCCCCAGATTATGGACGAAGGTCAGGTGGTCCCCTCGAACCAGTAGTTGACCTCCCGACCTCCTTGAGCATCGCGCCAAGGATTGACTTGATTCGTGCGTCTCTGATTTCACGCGTCAAATCATCCCATCTCCCAACACGGCTGTGACTGGGACTTGAGGGCTGAACTGGGCTGAGGTTTAGGGATGAGGGATCACGGCCTCTGACCCCATCCATCACGCCCTGATTGACATGGGAAGCCAACCACTGACATGTCGGCACATTGGGGCGGGGCTAGAGATAAGGGTGGCAGATGGAATCTCTCGGTTAATTTATATATGTACGTGATAATTTTGCCCGAGTGTTAGATCTATCAAGAGCGTCACCGATTTTTAAAGCCTTGTAAACACTCACTTTTGTGGCCTGCTGCTGACAAATCATCGAAACCATATGATCTTTAAGCGTTTGATTTTACAAGAGCGTCGCCCGTGCCAGTCGGCCAGGCTTTCGTTAAAAGCCAGCCAACCTCATTTGTGTGTTTCTTTTATTTTTGTTCTGCTTTTTTTTGTTCTTGGATGTAAAGCCATCGGTTTATTTTTGGACCGTTGCGACTCACCGAGGCCTCCTCCGTAAGAGGAATGAATTTGTTAATCACAGAGGCCTGCGTGCCCAAACCGCCGGGCCCCTTTCGCTCTTTTATGGCGTCTCTCCGGGCCACTTACTCCTCGCTCCATTGAAAAAGTGTTGAACACCAGAGTCGGATCCATTAATCTTTACAGTCCGCCACTGGAACTGGCAAAGTTTGCGGAGTTCGTTAGCGAGTTTGTTTGGCCGAGTTCATTGGGAGAGCGTTGGCCGTCCTAGATGGGGAGAGAGAGGGAGGAAAAAGAAAGAGAGAGAGAGAGAGAGAGAGAGAGCATTGATGAACCATAGACCAAGGTCACTTTAATTCATGAGGGCTCAGCTTAGAGGCCCACGATGGCAAACTAATTAACAACTAATTAACAGACCCATCAGCGTTCCCGAGCCGCCGCTCCGCTGCAGCTATTGATGTATGAAAAGGTGCGACGTATGACATTTGTATGTCTCAGACGTTCAGCTGCTTTCTTGGCCCGCCTTCCTCCTTCTGACCTCTATAACCCAGTCTAGACACTGCTCACACACATTTTTTTATGCTGCGATATGTTTTGGAGCGGGTGAAAGTTCTCAGTTTGAGGAAGTTCGGCAGGGTACTTCCTCCTCCGGGTGCCCAGACAGCGGCGCGATGCCCGATATAGAACAGACGAGCACTCATAATTTCACGAGGTGCTACTCTCTCATCGGGGTCAAACGGCTCGGCTGTGAGTTTACACTTAATCGTTACACAAAGGCACGTCAAAGACGGCCACTTGACAAGGAAGTTTAAGCAACTTATAGAGCGAAAGTTTTGTAATATTCTTGTTTCAATATTGCACATTTTTGCTAGTCAGTTTAGGAGAGTGCTATAACAAAGATGTAGGAACTTAAGCAACTTTTAATAAAGCAAAACATTTCAAATGTATATGTAGACCTATGCAATGTTTTTAGCTAAAGCTAAAGTTTGCACCCAAGCTTAGAACAAATCGCTAATTGCTAGCTTGCTAACTAATGCTAATCTTAAGATTTATACAGTTGTGAGACTTTAAACAACTTTTTCTGAGTTATTTTATGACAAATCACTAATCAATCCTCGTTCACTTAATCAAACCTTGCTACTAAGAACTAGAGATGACACCGATCCGATAGGCGCATGGGATATCGGTCCGATGACGACTCAAACAGGTTTTAGCGCCACAGGATTAGGGACCGTCACTAAATTACACAACTGTGTTTAAAGGAATCATTTTTGAGATGTTATTTTAATAATAAATCATTTAGCATCTACGTATGGGTGTGTAATTATTGCATCGTTTTAATTTGGAAAACAGTATTTAAGTCGTTTTTCTTTAAAGCAGAATAGAATAATCTCAGTCATGGATTCAGACATTTTTTAAAGCATTATTTTCTGTTTAAGAAAAGACTCAGAGACTGTATTAAATTTGTATCGTATCGACAGATATCCAAATTTACATCGGTATCGGTATCAGACATAAAAAGGTGGTGTCGTGCCATGTCTACTAGAAACTGACAATCCTACAAGAGGTGTTATGGTAGGATTGAGTGCTAGTTGAACTTGGAATTAAAATGCGTTAGTACACGTTTTAAATGATCAGACAACAAATTGCATGGTGGTTAGTCTCTGATATTAAACTAGAGCTTCATGTTGTTGTGTGAGGTTCTACCTATAAACACAAACACCAATCTGTAATCCATGCTGGATACATTTAAGATGTTGCTAAAGATCAGATGATTTAGTGGTTTTAAAGAATATTTAATCCCAGATAATCTGAGAAAAACAAGAATTATGTGACCTTAGTCCTCTGATAATACTCCCTGATTAAATTGCTGACTGCTTAAAGGAATAGTGAAGGATGAATTGGCCTACATTCTGGCACTCGGCCATTACACAAAATATCAGTTCAACATTTAACAATCAAAACAGAAGAACCTGAGCCACTTCTACAAGGGGTTTTCAAAACTTGACCCAAATATTTTTTTAACGAAATGACAACACAAGTTTTCAATTTCTATTGTTGGTTATATTTCTCTATTGATGTTAGAAATGATCCTTTTCTGATGGAATTTTTATAAAAACCAATGAAACATTTCTGAGGGAGTTTGAAAACAGAAATAATAAATCTATCCTCCATTTTGACAATGACAGGGAATAATTTCTAATGGAGTTTTCTAATGGATTTGAATAGGAGAAATTATATATTTCTGACAGTTTTATAACAAATGTTTACGATTTCTAATGAATTTGAATAACAGAAATTATACATTTCTAATGGAGTTTTATAATGAATATTAACCATTTCTAATGGAGTTCTATAATGAATATTAACCATTTCTAATGGAGTTTATTAACAGAAATAAACCGTTTTTAAAATGGAGCTTAATAATACTCATATTCAGTTTCTAAAGGATATTGAAAGTGGCGGTAACCAAATTTTAAGGGAGTTTTATTAATTACAAAATTTGAACTTAATAACAGCAATGACCAGTTTCTAATGCAGTTTGATAACAGCAATGATACATTCCTAATGTAACCAAGAGCTAAAATCAACCAAAACGTGTAGAAAAAGTAGGAAAAAATGAAAACTTGACTCACTGGTAGTCAGCACATGTGTTTAAATAAAAACTTTTTATAATAGAATCGTCCACACTTTCTTTTAACATCCCATTTTCGCCTCATTTGTAGGGCGTGACTTGCAAAACCCCCTGTTTACAACAGCAGAGGCACTTTAGTCCTGGTACGTTAGCCTCAAGCGTTGAAGGTGTGCCCAGATAACGCTTCAGGGCCGTCACCTGACTCTCGGCTCCCTTCTCGTCCCCGGCCGGGGCCCGGTGTTGTGAAATGACAGGACGTGGCAGCAAATGGCATCGGCGGTGGCGTCTGAGGACAATAGTCCGCCATATGCCGGCCCGGGGAAATGAATGGCACTCATTTGCACCGGCCTGCCTGGGACTGGCCACGAAACTCGCTCTCCGACACAGACAGACGAGCCCTTGAGCTGCCATTTAGAACACACGTATAACACACACACACACACCTGACGCATGACACACTCTTATTGCTGCTCGGACGTAAAACGGCGAAAGATTTTTTTTACGTGGCCCCCTGCCGACGGAAAACGTCTAAGATCCCCGGCTTTCGAGGAAGTGACGGATTAGGCAGAGGATGCCGGAGGCAGGCCGGTCGCCCTTGAAGGAACTTGGTCATGTTTGCACTGTTTGTGGCATTTGTGTGTGCGCGTCCCTGTGTTTGTCGCGGCGTATGTGTGTGTGATGATAGCAGATGATTAAGGACCGGGCGCTCTGTTGACATGAGATACTAATGAGAATGAAATGAGAAGGTCAGGGCTGGTCTCAGGATGTACCCGCCCCCCTCTTCAGGACAGCCAGCTAATCCCCTACTTAATCGCCCCTGCCATGGCACGCACACACACACTCACAACACACACACCACTCATCAGCACCCTGCATCCTCATAATTGCAGTAATTAGCAACACAACAAGTTCATCTCAGCCACCGGCTGGTTGTTATGATTAGTGCTACTCTCGTTCTCTCTCTCGTTTTCTTTCTCTCCGTTCGTCCCCTAGGACTCGGCCCCCTCTGACCACATTAGCGCCTCAGCACAGGGGGCTCGGCACACATATATCAAGATTTTTTAGATGCCTTAACACAAAACAGCTTCTGAAAGAGGCTTTGGTCCTCACAATGTAGTTTGTAGTATGGGTCTCACTTTGTATGTGCGCAAGCGTGTGTGTGTGTGTGTGTGGTGATGACAGGTGTTGCCGATCTGGAAGATGGGTTTAGGTCTCTATCAGAGCGGCGACCCGCTGACCTCCTCAGCTAAGGGAAGCTCTTAACTCAGCAGGTGTCATTTTTCACCGTGACCGGGCAACTCTGGCTTCGGCAAGCAGGTCGAGGTGGGGGACGGAGGGAGGGATGACAGGAAGACAGAGCTCCGTTTAAAAGAGGGGTGCATGCTCTCGCTCTCTCTCTCTCTCTTTCATCAGATTCCAGAGTGCATCATCATTTGTTCTGGCTTTGTCATGTTCACACACACACTTGCGTACGTACAAAGTCAGACCCATACGTTCCCAGTGGTACTCTGTGGGGACCAAAGTCTTTTTCTTGTCACTTTGTTTCATGTTGTCATTTTTTGAGACTAAGAGTGTGTGTGGGTGTGTGTGTGTGTGTGTGTGGGGCAGCTCTTGCATCTCAGTGTGTGTGTGTGTGTGTGCACTGCTGTATGTTCCACTTAGTGTCATGTAAACGATGTGTATATACGATGAACAACATTTTATGGACCACCAGTGCAAAGCAGAGAAGAGGCGAGAGGGAGGGAGGGAGAGAGAGAGGAAGAGAGAGACAGTGTATCAGAAAAATGAGGCTGCCAGTGCCTAATTGAGCATACAGATTCCTAATGTGTCAGGCGGCGGCTCGGCAGATGAGCGATGGCACTTTTTAGCATGGCTCGCTCTCTTTGTTTCCTCTCGGAGACTAATGAGGAAGGCGGCGAGCCGCTCGAGACCCAGCGCTGGCCGGCCTCATTCACAAAATATTACGGGTTGCTGTTGGGGCGTCATTTAGACCCTGGTTAAAGGGGGGGAATGGGGCTACAATCCCGAATGAGACACTTGAAAATACTCTCTCACAGTGTGTGTGTTCTAATCTCGGAATGATTCCGGATTATAGTCCGGAATATAGATTAAGTTCTGTGGCGACAAAAATGATTCAAGACTATTTGTCATAAACAAACTTTTGAAAAAAGTTGCTGTTAGACAGCTTACTTTTTTTAATTATACAAGTATAATATTTAGTGAAAAACACCAAAAATAGTGGCTTGGGTTAGCTGCAGTTGTGTTCTCTGCAAGGTTCTTAAAATCCACAATCAGGAATTCCACACCTGTAATAATTTTCACTATGTTATGAAAATGGGCAAAAGGAAATCTTTTACGTCCCTAGATGTTCAGAGACTGTAAATTTAATGTTTTTTGGAAAAGTGGAAATTTGGAATAATGACGCCTCACGCACTGGCCTCATTCACAAAATTATCACAGATTTAAAGCTTTCTTACTACATTATGTACATTTAATTTCATTTAGACCTTAAGGAGAAGGGACATAGTAATGAAATCTAAAAATTTTCAGAATGAGCTGGTATCATGAACAAGTTATGTGGCGAGAAATTAGTTGTACTTCTTCATGGAAATGGGAAAATTGGACAAAGCCTCGTTTACACATCTGGTTCAGACATGTATAACTATATATACTGTATAGTTACGATCTTTATGAATATACAACAAAATTCTAATCACTCTGCCAATAAAATTGCCAAATCCTCCAGTCTATTCTGTTATATATTCTTTAACATGGTTTATAAATGTTTCATTTAATTCCCTTTTTGTTTAATTTTTGAGACATTTTTATATTGTTATATTTTAACTTGGCTGGTCCCCATTAGGTTCATTTGTTTTGCTGCTGGGGGACTGATATGGGGATGGATTCTAGCTTTGGCTCAATTGGGAGGGAGAGATGCCCGTCCCTCCACCAGCGCTCGGGCCCGACCCGGTACCCCGGTACCCTGGCAGGCTCCCGGACTGGTTCAAGGTGCTCCGCAGCCATATGCTTGCTCACTGGGGAAGCGGGCGTGAAGGGCGAGTCTCAGTGCCCTTCACCCAGGTGAGGCTCAGTGCCGCTTCCCTGGGCCGCTGCCAGCCGAGCGGGGACAAGGCACAACCCCGGCCCCCGATGTCCGCTTGATGGGCAGACTTTGCCGGCAGACTTTAACTCAAACGAAACTGGCAATTTCAATGGATTTATCACAGTGGCATTTACACCACTTTACACCACCCTTTATTATTATTAATAATTTATTTTTTATCTCATACAAATCAGATTGTGTATCTTGAACTGTAAGTCGCAGAAGGCTGAAATTTTCTAGGTAAGTAGGAATTGTGTTAAACTTGCCAACTCATAGTGATTGGCCGATAACTGAGGCTATAGCAACGGAAAAAAGCGTTCTGACCACTAGTGGGCGCTTAGAGGGCACTTATGACATCACAAATTTCTGTGACGTCATAGCGGAGCCTTTATTCTGTACATGAAAAATTATTGAACCACCCAGTTGTTATAGCAACACTATTCAAAGTCAAAGTAAACTTTATCTCTGCTATACTGTACACTGTACAGTTATACAGAGAGATGAGACGACGTGGCTCCAGTTTTAACAGTGCAAACAACAAAGAACAAGCAACAAAGAACAAACAGGGCACATGGAATAAGCAATATATAAACAGAATAAAAAATATACACTTTAAACTAGAAGTAGAGTATTAAATATAAACTTTAAACTAGAAGTAGAAAGTGAGACAAAAACATTGCAGTATTTAACCTACAATTATGGGCTTTTACACTGAATGTGCATAGATCTGTAAATATTAAAAATCCTTTTAACAGCAGTGGAGAACCAGAGTCTGTGCAATACTTTCAATTATTTGTGCAGATACAGTTAGTTAGAAAGCGACCAGTAACGTGTGTTCAACGTTCAATAGTTGTTAGAAGTTAGTTTCTTTATAAACACAATTTATTGAAGCTGTCATAACAAAAATGAAGCTTCACGACCAGGTCTCAAATTTGTATTCACATCTTTAATTCTTTTTCCTACGTCGTTTCACTTTATTGTTCTATCTTCTAGCTCCTTATGTCTAGATATAATTAATGTAGTTAATCAAAACTAAGATATGGAAGAGGGAAATATACAATGATACTCTTTGAACAATAAGGGGCGTTAAAACGCTAAATGTGCTCTGCGGTCTGTTGGCGCCTACCCAGGGTTGTTCCCCGTCTTGCACCCGTAAGTTCCTGGGATGGGCTCCGGGCCACCGTGAACCCAGTTGTATTTAAGCGGTTCAGATTGCTGACTGCTTTCTTTGACGCTTACTGCGTCATCTGCGACGATGCTGCTTATCGCCACTTATGCTTGGCCCCCTGCTTGCTACTTGCGCCTATATTTAACATTGTGATTAAACCAGTCAAATTAGAGGCATCACAAAAATTGAGACAAATGTCTGGAAGAGTACAGAGTAAGTTAAATTGGGATTAGATTTTTCCACTTTCTCATTTTTAAACATACACCCTCCTGTCCATGTAAACTTTGTTGTCTCAGCTGTCATAATATTGGGTCAGATTTAATGACCAATAAACGAAACTCATCCTGATCAGACCCAAATCGCGTTTCACAAACTGGTGAATTTTGTAAAGCAATACAAGGTGGACCAGAGTGATTGAGATGATTAAGACGAGAAGAGTGTCACTGGAGCATCGACCGGCTCCGGGCCTGCAGACGCGTTTGGCTGAGCGTTGTGCTAGACGGCTAGACTTGTGTCTCCAGTGTTAAAGATTCCTGCCTAAAGTTACTCAGCGAGGCTTCCCCAGACCGGGGCCACAGGGTCCACGGAAATGCCATTAAGCCGATGCCAAGCGCCACTGAGAAGATCAGAGCTCCCTCGTGTGAGTGTGAGTGTATGTGTATGTGTGCCACTGTGTGGTCGAGTGTGTGACCGGCCTCTGTTGTGCTCCAAACTTCTGCACGACTCCCGTTTTGACATTTACTCAACGCTGTTTCATTTCTGCCTTTCACACGAGACGGCGCGGCTGCCCGTGGCGGATTTAACGCCGCCGTGGGAACATGGCAGTGCCGGAGGTAAAGGTTATCCCAGCATGCACCGGGGCCCGATCTCCCCCATTATAGCAACGTGGCAAACCGCCGCAGTTTCAGATCAATACCCTGCGCCGAGATCTCGGGCCCGCTGCAGAAGTCCTTTATGGCAACAGAAACAGAAAGTAGAAATGCACACTTGTTGGGAAGTTACTTGAGGTCGTTAGAAGTAGATATTACACTGTGTTACACTGTACAAAGTGATTAAAATCTTCCTGCATTGAGTGGTCAGTGCTATTTATGTTTTGCTCATGAGCAATATTACTCAATGTGGCATCGCTATCAGTCTGTGGTGGTGGTCTAGTGGTTAGGAGGTCGTGGGTTGGATCCCACCTCCGGCACTACCATCACTAGGTAGACGTAAATGTAAATATGTAATATGTGTTAATGTGAACTTGTATGTACCAATCAGCCATAGTGTAATATAATACTCTCGCTCAAATTTTAGATTTTTATGGCGATCCTGGCCTGAGGTTAAGACGTAACCCAAGCAACATTGGCGTGCTTAAATTCCCAGGCTTCATGTCCACACTTGGTTTCTATGTATTTTAACTGTCGCAGGGCATCTGTAATTTTTTACCTCATTCATTTTGATGTTACAGTGTCTTGTTCCGTTGCAGTTTGAATAAAAAAAAAACTTCATTTGTTGAGGAATGGAAAGTAATAACACTTTCCTGTCAAAAGTTAGTGTGGACTAGGTTCACAAGCAAACAATTGTAGACAATCAGTGGCATTTGTATGTTGTAAGCAAATTTAATAATAGGGATTTGCTTAACATTTGTGACTCTGCACGGCAAAACCAGCCAGTTGCTTATCGCCAATGGGTTTCGAGAAAAATGACCGCTTATGTTTCGTGTGGTAAAATTTTGGATTTTTTGTTTTTAGTGTTTTGAAACAGTGGAAGGTCTATACTGTACTGTTGTGAATAAATTTCCCTGAAAAAACTTACCCTTTCCATCCTAAAAACGTGACTTTCTTGGGGTGGAATTCAATTCCAGCAGAATGTTAAAAGTTTCTGTTTTGACCGCTCTACTTCAATATTTACGGTAAATCCACTGGTTGACTAGCGTGAAGATATTTCTCCGGAATCCATCTTCGTCTCCCAAGTTCAGTTAACCTAATGCAGGTAGGCTATCCATGCGGCTGTGAATGCAGCGTAGGCTAGCGTAAATGCAAACGTAGCCGCGACCGCACCAAGCGTCTACTTCAAAGGCAGTTTCTCACTTGGCGTGACAGGAGAAACCCGACTCCTTTGAATGTTGATATCTCAGTCATATGTCGTCCGATTCATTCCATATAGGTATTGTTTTGAAGCTTGATTTATGCCCTTTCATGAAAACATAATAACGCAATTTTGAAAAATTGCGACAAGCGACTGGTTTTGCCGTGCAGAGTCACATTTGTCGTTCCGGGCCTTTGACCTTATCTAGATATTAGTTTTGTACCTTTGAATATTATGTTTGAGAACCGCTGTACTAATCTATTCTCATTCTCATACTCTCTCTAACCCTCTAAAAGCAATTTCCCAGTCTAAGATTAAGCCTAGTTCTAGACTAACTTTAACTTTCAGTGGTAAATCTCCTTTGGTCTACAACTACAGCTTTACCACAACAACAACAACTAAACGTTGCACTTGTGTAACTGTTAATATGTAAGTGATTAATAAAGAAATCCTGAATTTGGAACAGAGCTTCCGTTGTCTGTTTGCATTTCCATAGTTTCTCTAGCGCAAGTAGATTCCATATTTTCCCAAAATTTTAAGAATATAGTCCAGTGTGTGTGTGTTGCATGTGTAGCCGAGGCACTCGCCGTTAAAGGGATCTCTTTTAGAGAGGGAGGAATCCCACTCTTGAGTGACAGCTCTCTCTTTCGCCCCCCATCTGTCTTATTTCTCGGAGAGAAATGAAATATTTCTGCTTGAGAACACCCTTTAAATTCTGAAATGACTGCTGTCACTGACACACACACACACACTTTGTCCCTATCACATGGCTTGGTAGACGAGTGGGAGGGTAAAATATAATCTCTTGAAAAGAAAGGGGGCCCTGTAGGGTCTTTTTGTTTTTTTTTTCCCTCCTCGGTGGGCCCGTTGGGGTGAGGGAGCTTCTTGTGTGAGTGTGTGTGTGGTTGAAAAGGAGGCGGGGGTGGGGACGGGGGCAGTGGGGGGGTTAGATGTACGGCCTCCACTTCACACTGTAACCCGAGTCCACGGGGGTCCAATCTGTCAAATAATTAGTCGTTGTGGAGGACAAAGGTTTTATTTGCAGGAATTTGATGGAGCCGGGATCGAGCAGCATTGTGGCGGTTCATGGGAACATCATCTCTCACGGCTGGAGAATAAAAGACACGCAAACCTTAATGAGAAAAGGGAACGGGCGTTTCATTCCTCCTCCTTCTGCTTGTCTTTCACAGAGAGAGGGGGAAAGGGTATTAGAGGAGACAGAAGAGAAACAGAGATCAGTGAAGGGAGAGATGAAGGGAGAAGACAGAATGAGAGAGAAGGGGAAAGAAATGGGTGACAAGAGGAGGAGAAGGAGATAAAGACGACTTTATTGACAATCGAAGATTTAAGATTTACATAAAATCACAGCAGCAAGAGATTTTTCATCGATTCTTGAATTAAAACCCATATTCTCGGTTTGGGGCATCATGGTGGCGCAGTGGTTAGCGCCGCCGCCTCACAGTGAGCGAGTTCGATCCCCGGGTTTCTGTGTGGAGTTTACATGCTCTCCCCGTGTTCGTGTGAGTTTCCTCAGGACGCTCCAGTTTCCTCCCAAGAGTCCAAAAGCTTGCACTATAAGTTAATTGGCCACTCTAAATTGACCCCGTAAGGTGTGCATGAGAGTGTGTGTGTGTGTGTGTGTTGGCGCCTGCCCAGGGTTGTTCCCCGCCTTGCATCAGTAAATTCCCAGGATGGCCTCCGGTCCCTCAGTGACCGCGGTTGGGATTAAGCGGTCCGGGTAATGAATGAATGAATAAGGATTCTCGCTTCGATCAGATGCTTAAAAAGTAGCACACAATCCACAGAACTGCCAGGGCTGACCTGACACCATAATTAAAACCAGAAATAAAACTTTGATTTGCAAAAAAACGTCCTCCAGATCATCATCGTCTGACGCAGAAAGGACGGTGAGATTTAAAATGGAAATAAAGACATTCATAACAACAATTTCATGCAAAATATGGCCAAAGATCAGGCAACGTTCTTTGTCAACGGTGGTTTGTACAACTGACATTTAAGTGTCACTTTGGAGTGGACTTTAAAGCCGGCTTACGGGTCTCCAGCTTGTAATGTGGCACAGGTCCCCTTTGGTACAGGTCCGCTTTTGGTCCCCTTTGAGGCAGTCGGTAGCGTAACGGTAGGGTGTTCGCCCCATGATCAGAAGTTTGCAGGTTCAAATGTAGGGCCGGGAAAGGTACCACTGAGGTACTTATGAGCTAGGTACCATCCCCAAGCACTGCTTCCCCAGCACTGCCCTTGTGAGCTGCCCACTGCTCCTTCATGAATGGGTCAAATGCACAGGTCACATTTTGTTGTGGTGCACTGTGTGCTGTGCTGTGGTGTGTTCACAATGACAAAAAAATCACTCACTTTCTTTCACTTTCACTTTCTTCCACAGTAAAGTTAGCCCAGACAAGCTTTCGTTCAACACTTCAAGCAAGTCCAGAGTCGTGAGCTAAAATGGTGGGTTTTTTGTTTTTAGTGTTTTGAAACAGTGGAAGGTCTATACTGTACTGCTGTGAATAAACTTCGCTGAAAAACTTCCTAAAAACGTGACTTTC